>JARFNW010017554.1:0-14978 GCA_031763155.1 Dirona albolineata | reverse complement strand
AAAGATGGTTTCATAGTCCAGATATAGTGAGAGTTGCCATTCACGACTACGCCCATTTCATGTGGCCGATCACCCCATAGTCTAAGTCTTTTGAAGATTGTTTCACTTCCTTTTTGAAACCATCCACAGAATGCAAATGCCCAGGCAGCCCTCCATGCAGCAAACGTGGTGATGGGATCTGACGAACAGCCGACCATCTTGAGGATCATCCTAGACAACGCCTTGTACCCTGTCACCCTGGAAGTTCTGTATCAGGTTGGGCCCCGATAAGGCAGACAGTTTTGGTATAAGGGGGCTAGATTGCTGCAAGGGAAGATCAAGAAAGTTTTGTCTTTTTAGTATTATTCAATTTAAAGTTTAAATGTTTTTAGAAGACTGTTTTATAATCAGGGGACTGTTGCAAGAGAAAATCCAAAAAGCTTTCTCTTTTTAGTATTATTGAATTTAAAGTTTAAATATTTTTAGCGGACAGTTTTATAATCAGGGGACTCTTGCAAGAGATGATCAGGAAAATGTTAGCAGCAATATATTTAAACTTGAAATATTTTTAGTGGTAAGAAAGTATAATTTGAAACATTTTTAATGTTATTTGGTTTAGATTTTATTTTTACATTTTTAAGAATTCAATATGAATATTTTATGTAATAGAAATTCCAGCTGTACTGTAGCTATAGAGATACACTATATAATATAGTGTCCAAATTAAGTTTACGATGTTGAGGGAATGAATACAATGAATGTGAATGACAATTATGGAATGAATATATTTCTAGAGGAAATATAATGTTTTCATTTTTCTCCGATTTTGTTTTTGTAAATGAAAATTGTCATGTTTGTCCTGACACTTGAACGGCAATCCAAAATGCTCACCAATTATTATTTTCGCAAGTAGCTTATTAATTCATATCTGTTTTTAAAGAAATGTTGGTACAACAAATTTAAGCATATTAAGAATGATCATACAGAATACATCATGTGTGTTCAAATCATTATAAATATGTTTAAATCACATTTTATGATAATGATATGCAACTTATTCAATTAATTTACAGATTAACATTATATAGCAGTGACTGTAGAAAGAGATGTATCACCTTCTATCTAATACATTTTTTTGTTTTCAGCTGTTTACGAAATATGGAAAGGTTTTGAAAATCATCACCTTCACAAAAAACAGTAAGTGCTGATAAATGAAAATAATTTATTTTCCCTAGAACACTTGAGTTATCGTGATTGAATTTTATATTAAAGAGAAAGAAAGACTGTAACCATTTCATATTTTAGATTCTTAATGACGAATGTTACCTTGCACTAGAAAAAATGTACCTACAGTTCATGGAAAAAGAAAAAAGAAGATCGAAAAGGAGAATGAAAATAAAAAGAAGATAGTAAAGGAGAAGAAAAAGAAGATAGAGAAAAAAGAAGAAAAGGGAGGGGAATGAGGAAAAGGAAAAATTGAATAAGAAAACGAGAAAAGGAGGAGAAAAAAAAGAGGAAAGAAGGAAAATGAGAAAAAGGAAGAGGAGAAGAAGGAATTAATGTACTCGACTTAATCTCATTTCAGATACATTCCAAGCTTTGATCCAGATGGCTGATGCTATTTCTTCTGCAGCAGCCAAAACTGTAAGTTTTTGCGTCATTTTTATTAAAATCATACTATTGCCCTGGCATCAGGTGATTAAGTCTATGGAAAAAGTAGATTCCTGCCAAATTCGAAGTGAGTGTAACAGTGCCAGAGTAATCAAATTGTATGTAATGCATCTCTATGGCATTTATATCAACATTATTGATACTTCATAAAGTTTCAAACTGTGAAGTGTATGCACAGAGCACCTGGGTCAAGATGCACCATACAAACGCCATTCTATCTTGTCTATAATTATTCACCGATATACAGAGATGTTACGCTTTATCAACAAAAGATCTGCCATTAAGACGAAGAAAAAGATGAAAAGATGGAACAAGATTACAAATATTCTTATCTTTGTATTTCACAAACTTAAAAATATATTATATTTCATAGACAATGTTCTTTTTCTTTGCCAAGTGAGCGAGCGATAAACTGTCTTAATTCCTTGCTATTTTTTATTATGTTTTTATTACAAAATTCCTGACTTGGCGCTTGTGTTTGCCTCCACCCACCCGTTTATTTTCCAAACAGTCTCTTGATGGGCAAAACATTTATAATGGATGTAACACACTTAGAATAGAGTTCTCCAAACTGAGCCAGCTGAATGTGAAATACAACAATGATAAGAGCAGAGATTTCACTCGTGATTTGCCGACGGGAGATCTGAATCTCGAAGCCCTCAGCTTGGGAGGTAATCATCACACCAATGTATATTATTGCCCTTTATTTTCTTTTATTTTCTTCATTATACAGTTTGTAACAAGTAAAAAATATTTTCTATGATTTTCTTGGAATTTTTTTATCAAAATTGCTGATGATTATTAACTTAACACATTTACATGTATTGCCCAAATTTTTAAATATAAATCTTCATCATAACGCTTAGCTTCTTTTTCAATAATATTATTATGCACATTGGTTGGCTTTTTATTTTTGCTCAAGAAACTCATTTTATTTTTTGGATTTTTTTTTTTCTTTCTTTTTCTTTGATTTTTTTTAAATTATTATTTTTTTTTTGTCATTATTATTTTTTTGTTCTTGTTGAAGTTGATGGATTATCAAACACTAGTGTGATATGTGATGTGTTTGAAGTGAAATTGAAATTACCCTTGAGGATTTAAACAAAGATGCACTTCACAATTTTATTGCACTGTTACATTTTACCAATGCACCACCATAGTGTGTTCATGTAGTTTTTGAAAATCCTTTCAGAGTTAGGCATATCGAGAAAAATTACTAAGAATTTGCTTTTACAACAATTCTGGTCCTTTCTTTTGGTATGGCTTTTTTCTGCACCATTAATTAAAGCGAATTAACATGAGAAGCAACTCTTGCATTTTGAAAAGTTTTGTAGATGTTTTTATTTTTGTAATATTTTTTTTTTCATATTGTTACATCATTTACTGCTGATTTTCAGAAACGATCTATTTCCTCTGGGTTTTATACATTTAGAGACTTTTTTTTCTATGTAATCTTTGCTTTACTCTAACAATTTTGGCACCAATTGAGAGCAATTTCCTTAGTACCCGTCCCATATCGGTGAATTTTTATTTGCATGATTTATTGTTTTAATTCCCCGCCTTCTGTTTCTTTTTTTATTATTGTTCAGTATCTTGGCCTGCGCTATGGTACAAAGTTATTTCGATTTTATTGAAATATATTGTATATCTGTCACAGGAATTATTCTCTGTGTCCAGTTTGAAACATGGCTCTTTCTTGTATATTACTATTACCCCTGTATCTGACTTTTTTTTCCCAGTTATCTACCCTGAATTATACCTCATACTGATCCACATCAATCTTTTCATTTCTTTAATCTTCTTGTAAGGGCTCATTCAAAATGCAACTACATTCAAAAGCATCAAATGACTTGCGAAGTCTCTTCTCAATTATTTGTTTCTATTACTCCAACTTCTACATTTTGTGGTCACTGATTGAAATCACCTCATACTTGGAAGTAAGGAGAACTAGAATTTGCACGATTTCCATTTATTGTAAAAGGCTGTTACGTTGATTTACATATTTGAAAAACCGAACAAAGCAGTATTGTCAAAAAATGAATAATTCTGACCCCACGCTCATATTAAAAGGTACCCAAGGGGTGGTAGTATCCGCTGCTCCAGCTTACCACCAAGGTCTTGCTCCGGCACATGTCACTGCGGTTGGACACTTACCTGCACAGCAGATGGCAGGTAATAAAAAATCTACTCTGGTTTCGAAATTCGTTGAAATTTGATGGATGGAATTTTTAACTGTGAAAAGAGTCCACAAGTTTTTGTCAAATGTGGGCTAGGAGTGTGAAGTGATTATCCCAAAAATTGAGTTCCTTTTTATTTCTTTATCTATTTATTTATTTATTTGTTCATTTTAAAATTTATTTATTTATTCGGACAAAGTGGCTGTCGTTTTTGTATTTATTTATTTTTATACTGAATTATTTGCTTTTTTTTGGGTTACATAACATATGAATGCTTTTTACACCAGCCCTTGGTTCAAAGCCTTCATGCATTAATTATTTAACAGCTTAGTAGGTCAGAGGACTTATTTTTATTTCCTGCCTTACTTATACAATAATTATTCTTTCCATTTCATAAATTATTTTTTTGTTTTGAAGCATTTTTTGGGTTGAAGTATTTCCTCTGTGCCCCACTTGTCCTTACCAAACTGCAACTATATTTGTATATTCCTGGGGTGCAGGTTTTATTTATATTTACATATATGTATGAGATTTTCATCATTTTTATCGTTTTCATCACTATCTCCGCAATTTGATTTTTCATTATATTTTTAAACTTTTTTGCTTCACCCTTATAATAATGCTGGTTTTTCTAAGTTGTCTAAAAATAGGTAGTTCAAATTGCATTTATTGTCTTTTTTGTTATTTACTGCATGAATATATTTTACACAGAACACGTTTGGTATGCACATACTAACAACTAATGTGTTTGGTCATTTTTGAATTATTATTTTTGAATTTTGAAAGTATAATGAGTGATTATTAATATTTGTCATGGTATAGAGCATAAACCTAATTATTTTGGCTGTGTGGACAACATATTTTCTCTTCTGCTTCTAATAACCAAATTTATTCTCCTTTGAAGGAGACAATTTGAGTATAATTTATAAATCATTGTTCATGAAGTCGTACATCTCGGTAGCAAAATGGGAACAACTTGATATGATGCTTCAGTATGAGCTGCTTTATTTCCTTTTCAAGTGTTTAATTAAATATCATAAAGTAAATAAAACAAAAATAAAGAGATGTGGACCAGCATTGAAAATTTGGTTTTTAACTCATGACATTCATTATGCAAACAATAATTTTATAGTTATCGATGCTTGTCGATGCAAAACTTTATTCCCAATGTGATATTGATGATAATATTACTGCAGACACTTTTTTGTACACTTTTCTAAACCAAAGAACTCGAAACCAGTTCTGAAGTAAAAGCTTATTTTTGAGGGAATGTAACATATGAAGGAAAAAAAGGAAGAACAGAGAGAGAAAAAAAAGACATGGTTAGTCATTCAGAGTCATGTTCTAATATGCATGATAAATGTCATCATATTATATTCAAACTGCCTGTTGTTGAGCATTCAAGGAAAATGACAAAATTTTAACAATTTTGGATTGTCGGAGTAAATTGTTTGGGATTGAAGTCATATCATTTTGGGTTTTTTAAATGTATAAGGCTTTTATGTATAAGTAGAGAACTTTGTCAAGAGGAAATGCTCTATCTCTGCTTGCATCATCCTCATTTATTGATCAAGATATCAAATCTGTTAACTCATTGGAGTTTAAGTGTCATTGACGCCGAAACCATGTTTTTTTTTCCTTTTATGCAATCTTTTGAGAAGGTGCTACAAAATATTAATTTTGAACACTCTATACTACTTTATTCATGTAAAACCTATCCTCCTATGAGTCTACATGAAGAGAAAGAGAAATAAGATTGTTCAAAATCTTCGATTGGCTAGAATTAGCAAGTACTCATGTGAAGGATTATGCACTGATGATCAACCCTTTTCAAACCACTCTTGTCAAAAGGAGTTAATATATTTGATAATTTGATAAAATTCTGAAAAGATAAGTCACATTTAAATTGTTACTCTTGACATAATATACATAACTTGAAAATACGTGGCACTGAAAATTATCATTCATTATTACAAAAGAAAAAAAACAAAAAAGCTTTAGAAATGCCATTGTCATTGTCATCGCTCAATCTTGGTAAAATATTTGTATTGCAATTGATAAGTTGGGACAAAAATAAAAAATATAAAATGTGGACTTCGGCTTAGTCAAGAGAGACTCGCCCGGTACCTATCCATAACAAATGCTTGGTAATGAGCTTTCAAGTGCATTTACAGGTACAGAGAAATCATTGCTTAAATTTTATGAAGAAACAATTGGAACTAGAATGACCTTTCAAAGGAATTATTTGGCTTCACAATTTGAAAAACTAGGTAATTATAGTCAAGTACAACAACACATTAGTATGTTACATAGACTTGATACATGAGACATTATGATATAGGTGTACACATCAATATAACATCAATATAACATCAATACATCAATACAACAACAACATAGCATCAATATAGCATCAATACAACAACAACATAGCATCAATATAGCATCAATACAACAACAACATAGCATCAATATAGCATCAATATAACATCAATACAACATCAATACAACATCAATATAACATCAATATAACATCAATAACTTTTTAAAACTCAAGGTACTCATATGGAAAAAGGTTTTGGGGAGACATATGTTGTACACATAGCCAGAATGTTTATATTTCTTTTCTTTTCTTTTTTTTCAATCTGTAATTGCTTATCATGCATCATATGCTGTATGTGATGTTAAGATGAATATTTGAACATTTTATCAAACCTTTGACCTTTATTTGTTCTCAACAGCACCCAGCTATGGGATTCCAGGTAGATATATTTTCTATTACTCTTGATTTGAACATCCCCTTTTGTTCTCTTGTAAACGTTTTCTTATCAATGATAATGCTAAGAATTGAAGATCATTTTTTTTCTAAAAAATTATGTATCTGGCATTATGATTTTTTTTGTCACAGAAAAGAGAGAAAAGCTTACCATTCAATCGTTTTTATAAACTGATCAATCAAGATTGTTTTATGTCTGAGTTATTCTTGAGTTTGCTATGTATAGTGTGAACAGAACTGATTCTCCATCAACTATAAAAATGTTCAGTTTTTCTCTCTTTTATCACAAAATATAAATTTTCTGATAGAGTTTCTGAAAAATAGTCTTCAATTGCCCTTATTGATTGACAAATTCTATCGTTTCTACAAAAAAAATTCTCCCTTTTATACCATTATTGATGAAATGATTCAGATGTGCTTGAAGCTATACAATGTTTTGTTTATGAATTACTAATAATACTAAAGAGGTAAAAATGTGATCTCTCAACTTGATATTGATATACTCTACTATGATTTGTAGGCAAATATTTTCTGTATAGAGTTATCTATGAAATGAAACTAAACTATTCCATTTTCAACCCATTTCATCAACACAGTTCACGCACATCATCCGCATTATCAAGGCGTCCCTGTTGGTGCCATGAGTGCAATGAATGCAATGGCTGGTTTCCATGGCTACAGTTTGCCACCCGGTGCTTTGAGTGCTGCCAGGATAGGCCTTCCGTTAACAGCAACCATCGGAAGCTCTGTTCTTCTTGTTTCTAATCTCGACGAGGAGGTAAAGTCTGCTTCTGTTGTCAAACAAACACTCATAAAGTATTTAAGTGCTGTAAATCAATTATATTTAGATTCTAACCTATAGAAAATTAGAATTGAAATTAGGTTGACCATATATGGCTCAGTTTCCCTATACTCAAGTAAAGGCTGACATTTTTTTCAAAACCTTCAAATTGATAACCAAACTTCTTGCAGTATGAATCCAAATGGCAAAGGCAGTCCTGATTGACATCTATGTGTTGAGCAGACGGCCCTTTGAGCATTATTTGCGCCAATCGTTTTACATAGCTATTCTATCAATCGACTACTATGCTTGATACCATGCGATTATAGGTCGAAGCGGCAGTTCGCAATGGCGAGTCTGTTTTTGCTGTTTGAAAAGTTGGCAGCTATGCTATAGTACATTTGATCGGGCAGAGTTGTCTTGTAGTTATGGTACTAGACTGGGTTTGGCTGCCTGCCCTTTTCTGTTA
The DNA here is from genome assembly GCA_031763155.1 of Dirona albolineata. NCBI lineage: Eukaryota > Metazoa > Mollusca > Gastropoda > Nudibranchia > Dironidae > Dirona > Dirona albolineata. Next base: position 7,125 of record JARFNW010017554.1, on the reverse strand, counting down.
TCACATGACTCATGGCCGAAACATTTTTATAAAATTTTAGTAACGGCTTGAAAATAATCCTTCAAGGATAATTATTTATACTTAAGAATCAATTTCACTGTATTCTTAATAGAATAGACCATGCACTTTCATGATCAATAAAAAATATGAAAAGTGAGAAAAGTGCAGTTCACTCTATTGGCCCTGTGTGTCTGAAAACTGGTTAGGGAAAGTGGGTTAGGGTTAGGGTTGTGAACCATTTTGTAAAAAATGTGAAATCATTTGCAACAAAATCGTGTTTTTCTACTTTTCATTTTTTAAATCTTTTAATTATGCTTTTTTTTGGGGGGGGGGGGGGGGTGTAATTTGAAGGCCATCATATAATATCTAGTATGCATGGTATAATACAAACTGCATGATAAGTTGAAATGTTGAAAACAAATACTTATAAATCTTTTCAGATCAATGTAACTCTTTTCACAAAATAAAAAGAAAAGAAATATCACTTTCTTTTATCATAGATATCATGAAATAGAGACTACTCTTTGTTTCATGTTGAATGTATCATGATTATATTTGTAAGGCTATATTGTAGAATGTATAGAGACTTCCATTGATTTACTTTTTAACGCTGCTCCATTTTTATTTATTTATTCATTTATTTCGCTCTACAGTCTTTGAATAGCTATTTAAGTCATATTATTATTATTACAATCACTTTTTATTTCTCTCTCTCTCTCTCTCTCTCTCTCTTGTTTGTACATTCATCTAACATATTTTCTTTCATATGTTTTCTCTCCCATTCCCTTTTTTCCTATCTTTAATTATTTCCCTGCCCTCCCCCCTCCACCGTAACAAAACTCCCCCCAACACTCCCACCTCCTCCACGCTCCATTCCTGTTTGCTGTACAATCGTGGCTACGCCTGGGATCATTGGCTGGAACATCTTGTTGTTTCTGATTGGTTATGTAATCGACTACCTTGACTATGTTGGCCACCTCGTCATTTCACTTCATCTGCTGCTGCAAAAACCATTTTCATCTGTCATGCAAATTATTTATCAACCAAAAACCCTCATATTTCTGCTCTCCCAGACGGTTACGCCAGATGCTCTTTTTACTCTCTTTGGTATGTTTCATCTTTTATTTCATTATTTTTACTCCAAATTTTGCTTTTATTTATGCCAGTAAATCATATTCACTAAATCTTTAAGGTAATATTATATTTGAATATGTCTGACCCAAAGGTATTTTGGCTTGGAAGGGTTTGATCTTTCAGAGAAAAACATTTTTAAAAACTTTGAAAGAATAAAATGATTGAAGGAAATATAGACAAATTTATGATTAGGTTGTTGTGATTCCAAGAGTATTTCTTTAAAAAGAAAATAAATGTGAACTCTTGAATGATAAGCCATCTTCTGATTTTTGCCAACGGAACAGGCACTGTGCAGAGCACCCATTGACCTCCTTTATCTATTGATTGATCTTAATAGAACAGATCCATCAAAAGCACATGCATTGAAGAAAGAAGGAAAAAATTAGAAATGAAAAGCCTGCACATTTTGAAATGCACAAAAATATTAAAAGGAGCCTGAAAGGAAGGAATGTGAATCATAGGTGGACTTGTGATTTCAAATGAGAAAATTAAATTTGAAATCTGTTCAAATTTGGTCTTTGGAATTGAATATCTGTAGAAGTCAAGATATCCGAATGAATTGTAAAGTAAAATGCTGCACAATATCAAGGTCATATTTCATGACCATAAAGAAATTAATGCTATTTGAAAGATTTGGTTGGCTTTCCGCAGACCAAAAAAAAGTATATTTTAATTGCAGAATACTTATTGGAAAATCTGTATGTCCTTTGAATTTTAGTTTTTAAGATTTTTATTGTTCTGTTATTTATTTATTTATTTATTATTATTTTTAGTCCCATTTCTGTTTACCTCATAGATAGTTGTCTCCCTCATATCATTTTTCTGTCTTGAATCATTACACATCCTTTCTGTAACTTGCCTGGTTTTTATACCTTTTTGTTTTTGTTTGTAAAGATTTGTTTTGGGTCTATTGGGAAATTTTTATAGATCATCAGCTTTGAGTAATTGGGGGAAAGAGGCTATTTTCTGCACTGCTTAATTTGTTACCTCCTTTTTGTTCTCTCCCTTTTAATTTTTTTGTTTTGTTTTTGTTTGTTTTTTGGGGGGTTTTTTTGGGTGTTTTGTTTGGTAACATTAAAAAAAAATTTTTATAACTTATTTCTTCTCATCTGCCACCTGCTTACCTTTCTCCATCTAGATTCTCCCATAATCTATAGCACATGTGTTACGTTTTCATATTACTATTATTGTGCATATTTCACAATTGCCAGAGTCATTTTTTTTAAGGGATGTTTTTTGTACTGCACAACCTACTAGAATCTCATGTCATAGATTATACTTGAGTAAATGGAAATATTAATTGATCAAACTTGCATCTAGAAAGGAAAATGAGAATAACTTAGGCCCTTCAATATACAGAACGGGCACATCAAGGTTTACCATTGATTGCACCCGTTTGGTGATTTTAAACAACCTGATTGTAAGAATCAAATGCGATAGATAGCCAAGTTATCAATTTTTTTAGTTTTTTTACAATTTTCGAACACCATCAAAAAATGACTGAGCAGATGTGAAATGTGTGTAATGATAGTATGATATTTTCACCATATAGCAACCCTGTCAGTTTTCACTGTCATATCAACAAGCAGCAATGTCTTTGTGCAACGCTCTTGTGGTCTTTTTTTTTTTTTACATTTTAATCAATGATGCAGCCTGCCATTGGACCGCACACAAAGGTCAGCTTGACTTTAGCAAGCCTGAGAGAGTGGCTAAGCGAAATTGTGTGTGAAATCTGCCCCGACCCCAAACACCCCCACCCCCACCTTTACATCCACAAGAGAGTTGCAGTAAGACATTGATGTCTATTATATTCATATCCACTATACTTATTGATGTTCAGTCTTGAAATGCAACTTTACTAACTTTCTTTGCTACGGTTTCAACAGGCGTGTATGGAGACGTGCATCGCGTGAAAGTCTTATTCAACAAGAAAGATAATGCTCTCATACAAATGTCTGACCCTCACCAAGCGCAATTAGGTAAGACATCTTTTTCTATATTTGTATTGGCTTTGTTTTCAGACTTGTAGACTCTGAAGTGCAGTGCAAATAGAAGGAATGTAACGTATACTAATGCAGTGAAAGTGAGAAAAAAATGTTTATAAGGAAGAAAATGGCCTGTGACTGTGATATTGTCTTGTCTTTTATATTTAGCTGAGTGGTAAACACCCAAACAACAGGGTGTAAGATCAGATAACTGTTGCCGACTTTGGCGTCTGCTCAGAGGATGTTGCATCTTTTGAGAGGATGTAGAACGTAAAAGAAATGATCAGCATTTTCAGTCCTTTTATATTATTTGGATATGTTATAAAACATTTACAGACAGCAATAAATGTGATTCAAGGTTGTTGATAAAAGTATCAAACTGTCTATTTTGCTTCAAGATGTGTACCAAAGTTCATCACATAAAATTGTTTTAATGTAGAAAACTGATAATTTTCTCCTTTGACATTTATGAATAGTTTTTTATGGGAATTTTTTTTCCTGATCATCTGTCAATACACATACAGTTTGATTTTCCACTAATATCTTTTGATTTCTGTTTTCAGCCATCACATATCTTGACAAAGCCAAAGTATGGGGAAAGCAGATCAGAGTGGCCCAGTCAAAACACCAGGTCGTTCAAATGCCTAAAGAGGGACAATCCGTAAGTTAATGCTATCTTTGAATCAAGGTGCTTTCTGAGGCCAGGCAAACATCTGGGGTAGCTAAGAATTGAACCTATGACCTTTTGATTTGTAGTCCAATGGCTTGACATCACACCACATTTCCTCAATCACAATTTGTATAAATATTCACAGATGTAATTTAACTTTCATAATCAACTATGTAGACAAATTTTAGAATTATTAGTCGTATCGTAATCTGTTTCCTTATAGTTAAGTTTAAAAAATTATTGTTTTAATATAGCATAATATACAATATTGACCTTAAGACCTATCCGTAGAGTTTTCTCCAATAGGCCCCTGGACTTGATAAAAGACCTGACTTGGGTCATCATACGTTTGTTGTTGAGAGTACTCTTGATCCTTATTGATGCTTTAGAATATGCTTGCCCTTGTTTTGTGAAATATGATTTTGATAGCTTTCAACTTTTTATTTAAATTATTCCTTTCTAAACAGGATGCTGGTCTGACGAAAGACTTTGTGAACTCACCTCTTCATCGATTTAAGCGTCCGGGATCAAAGAACTGTCAGAACATTTTCCCTCCCTCCCAAGTCCTGCACTTATCTAACATTCCGTATGTTTTGCTTTCACAGATTATTTTTCATTTTTTACCAATTACTTTTACGTTTTCTAAAACAGCATGTAGCCTCATAAACTCATTGAATTCATGCACAAAAATTCTTGCTGGCTTTGACATGAGGTGTAAAAGATTAATTTGCTTCATCAAAGTGACTTGTCTCACTTCTAGAATATTATGTGAAGATAATGTGACAATGTAAATTCTCAGGTCATGCAAACAAATATAAGAAAACATTCATAACATTTGGGGAAAAATTACTATTGGGTTGTGGGCAAGACTTACTAGTTATTCTTCTAGCTCTATTCTCTCTCTCTCTATGTGTGTGTGTATATATATATATTATACCTTGATAGTTTATGGTAATGAAAAGAATCATCTTCTGATTTTGGTTATCCTTATGACAGGGCTCATGTGACAGAAGAAAATCTGAAGACCTGGTTCAGTGATCATGGTGTTGTCAAGGCCTTTAAATTCTTCCCGTAAGTATAATTTGTCCTTTATCAACTTTACACCAAAAGCAAAATAGAATTTTTAATACACTCAAAACAAACAAAAGAATGTTTAAATCTGTTTAGTCCAGGACTAATGTTTGTCAGAAATGTTTTTGAGGATTTCATTCTTACAATTTTTATGTCTATTTGAGCCAATGCAGATGACCTAAATATCTTTGCTGCCGGGAACAAGTAATTTAATAATTCCCAATCATTGCCATTGTTTTAATGCTGATTCTAGAAGGGCAAGAATCACTTGACAAAAAGTGTGCACTTGTTTGCACCAAAGCAATGGCAATTTAACATTAGATACCCGGAAAGGAAATTGATAGAACTGAAAATCCAAAATCAGAAATGGCTATATTTACAGTGGGTTTTTTTTGTGTATATTATATTTATAATTTTGTATTTGATAGAATTGATACGTTGATACGTTGTAATTTATTGCCACATTTGATTTGATTCATCTTTCAGTTGAGATAAATGTAAACCTACTTTTAATGAAGGAATCTGTTTTAATTGCGGTTCATTGTGACTGTTTACTTCACATCACTGTGTACAATGCTTTAAACCTTTTCAAAGTTTGAAAGGTTTTAGTTAGTCATTTTTGACACTCCATTAAATGTCATGTCAATGGCACCACCTCCTGTTTAAAGTTCATTTGTGATAGGAATTATGGGACATAGTCTTGAAAAAACAAGTTCCAAGAACAATCCTGCTCAGGATTCAAACCCGGGACCTCCTCACACATTTAAGTACTACTTGAACATAGAAATGTAGAGCATCTAATTTGGTATGATTTTTAACAACCTTTATTATTGTTTTGTTTTGAATGCAAGATATTCAAAATTGGTAATGAATTTTCTATGTATTTATAAATTTAGTTAGAATTCAATTAGATAACCTACATTTGATGGGTGAAGAATTAAGTCAGGGAAGTTGAATGACTTGTATGTCCAGATTGAAGAAAAGCATTTTGCTGAAGCATAATACCTATATGTGATAAAGTCAAAAAAAAGAATTTTTGAATTCAACCTAAAGGTTGTAAATCGGTAATTATATAAAGAACTTACAAGAAATATGGAAATATGTGACATGAAAACTTGTGACTTTTTTTCTCACCCACATAATGTATGTCCTTTGCATTAATTAGATATTGCCTAATGGACTTTTTAAAATAACTTTATTTTAACGCGAATTATTCTCCTTGACTATTGTTCAGTCCGTCTGTTTCTGATGACAGGAAAGACAGAAAGATGGCACTCCTACAAATGAGCAGCACTGAAGAAGCTATTCACGCTCTCATGGTAAGCTTACCCAATAGTTTTAAACACTTTTTAAACAATTTAAAGTCGAGACTGTTTGAAGTTTGTTTGTTTTTTTGTAATCATTTCATATGATATATATAGATTTGTATTATGACTTTCTCATTCTTTTATTTCTTTTTTTTTTCTCATTTTTAATTACCTGAGAAATTAGGAATTATAGTTTGGCATTTGGTTGTCAGTGTGAAAGAGGAGAAAAAACACTTTCTGTGTGTCTGAATGTAGGTTATAACTTGCGGAAAGAGCAAAGAATGAAATTATTGATGTTTAATACCTTACAAAGTAGGATCTTGAGTTTCTGGGATATTTGTTGTCATTTTTTTTTTAATGTATTTATTTTAATTTTGGATTTATTTTTATTTGATTTGATTAATTTTTATATTTTTCGGTTGTTCATGGTTTGGGGGGATGTGGTTTTTTTTTCTTTGTTGTTTCTTTTAACGTTTCAACGTGTTCATCCTACAGGCTATGCACAACTACCAAATGGGAGAAAGCTGCCATCTACGTGTTTCATTCTCCAAGTCCACGATTTGATCACATGTGCTGGAAAACGAAATCTGACTGGAAAATAGACAAGATTAACACAAAAACAAAAAAAAAAGCCATTAATATTAAAAGAGTTTTATAATTTTATAACCATTCATTACAATATATTATATACATACATAATTATTATATATTTATATATTAGAAATGTACTTTTCTTGAAAGAGACAGCATTACCATTTTGAACTGACACTGATAATCGTAATATGCGCACAGCAATAGGGTTAATGATATTTTAGATTTATTTCTGGATTAGTAGTTTTATTATTTTGAAAAATTATGATAAAGAAAAAGTTTGTAGGTTAGACTGTATGAAAAATAAATTTTGGATATTCACTTTTGTTTCACAATATACTTCTTTTTTTTCTTCTAAATGCTTTGT
>JARFNW010017444.1:0-14982 GCA_031763155.1 Dirona albolineata | reverse complement strand
ATTGTCTCACTGCCTGTCTGAGTCATTTTTACAAAAACAAATGTCCATGAAGAAAGTGAAAATTAAATAAACTAAACAAAATGTGCAACTATTATTGAATAATGATGACTAATTTTTACTTCTCTTCTTTTTCCAGCCCCGTGTCTGGCAAGCCGTTGGAGTGGCCAACCTATTTAGGGTCTATTGGCTATGACAATGGTGGTCAGATCATATCAGCAAAAGCAGCCTATATGACCTGGCTAGCAGAGGGAGCTGACTCGGTAATGTTTTAACCAGAATGAATGTAAAAATAAATTTTAAAAATGATAGATAAATTCCCTTTATTCATCCCAGGGGGAAATTTGTCTTTAGGGTCTATTCCGAGGGTAGACCGGAATCACCCAGGTGTCTGCCGCAGTGCAGCGCCACAATTTGGGATCAAGGTCTTGAGAGAAAAAACCCAGTGCTTCCACTGAACCAAAGGCGAGTGACTTAGCCACTGTGCCACCAGCTCCCCAGCAATGTGATGTGTACACTAATGATAAACAGTTTTAAAGGAACAATAATGTAATGCAGGGCTACACAAATATACAATAGACAGGAGGAGCAAAACTACTGTCGAAAGCCATGTCTGCAATGGCACCCCTCACCTTACCACCAATAGTAATCAGATACACCCAAGATGGGGTGGTAGATTAGCTCAATGAAAAGTACTTGACTACTACTACACAAGAAGATGGGTGTTGTTGCAGGCTCGATTCAATTGACACAGTTCTTATTTTGAATTTTTGCCTTTTTTCTGATACTGCATTACCTTCAAAATGTTTAGAAAGCTTCCAAAGTTTACAAACAAGTAATGATTTACTTGAGAAGACATGGTCATGTTATGAGAATAAAACATTTTGGTGAACTACATATTATTATAAATTGGATTGAAGATGGGGCCTTACACCGAAAGATACAAAAGATAAATTGATCAAGAAAGAAAGAAGGATTGAAGATGGTATAACAAGTCTTTTACTTTATCAGATGTTGTGAGGGTATAGCCATTTATATTAAGAAGAATGCATCTTCCCTCTAGATATGATGCATGACAACTCACTTTCATGATGTTTTTCATGAATTGCCTAATGTATGTGTGCATCATTTGGTAGCTTTATCTGTCAACATCATTATTTTCCTGGGTCACTGTGAGATCAGCCCCAACCAAATGTTCAAAATGTTAAAAGCTGTGATGAGAAAATGTTTACATTGATGTGACTTTATTCAAACTTCACTACATTGCCAGTCATAAAAGTTTGTCATAGAACATGATATAGTGTTTTAGGTTGGATTTTTGTTCATCTTACGAGTATTATAATTTTGTGGGGTGAATTCTTTAATTTGTCGTCCTTCTCATTGTCAGGTCAAATCAAAAACAGAGGCTTGGGAGGAAAAATTTATTTCTTTGGGGAAGAAAGGACATGCTGATCTGTCAGACACTTATGTCTGGGCTGGGAGAAGGTTTGAACCATATCTACAATTTTTACTTTTAGCATCATGTGTACATATTACAATTTTTGCATTGATTATGTTTAGTAAGAAGAAAAGCTAACCAAAGTGTTATATAGACCTCTAGCATGTTAAAACTGATCCAAACCAAAGAAAAGATAATTTGAGTAGGATTGCCTTATTGCAGTATGTAATATAAAGTACTTTTATACTAATTGGAGGCATGGTGGCCAAGAGGTTTAAACATTGTAGATATTTCATGAAACTGGTGTGGATTGTAATGTAAATGTAAATGCAATGTAAATAGTGAATTTATATAGTGCTCAACTTCCACCCTGGAGTGCTCAGTGGCGCTTTACGATACAGTATATATTATAACAAAGCCAACGTAATAAGATTAAAAATAAGATACAATTTAAAACATCAAGTACAATTGAGGGTGAAAAATACAATAAAATATATAATCAGTTTCAAAAACATTGGCGAAAAGTCAGTTTTTAAATTTCTTTTAAAAATATCGAAGTTTTCACTCGATCGAGTAGTAAAACTGATTTCGTTCCATAAGATGGGAGCTGATGTGCTAAAAGATTTGTTGTTAAAATTCGAATTACAGCGCTTAACACAAGTCTAACTTTCGACATTGCCTTTTCATGTTAACCTTGGGCAAGATTCTTTACTTCCATTGTTTCACTCGACCAAGGTGTAGACATGTGTACCAGCTGACAGCTGGGGGAAGTAATCTGTGATAGACCAAGACCAGCACCCTAACCAGAGGATGATGAATTACCACTTTGTCCATTTCACACTACAGAAAACAGGATAAGCACTGGATATGGAGGCCAAAAGGCTCTGTAGGACTTAGATTTTAATTCTGATTTGTCACACCCATTGCATTACAAGGAATTCAAAATCAAACACAGTGATGGTAACAACAAAATAGTTCTAGTTTGAAATTATCTCGCGGCTCTGTTGATTTTAAGCAAATTTAACCTTTCCTCTTTAAGAATCAATCAGAAATTGGCTCTACCTCATCATTTTCACATCATACACTATGGCACACTTGATAAATATAACATGTATGATCATGATTTGGTGTGTAGTTAATCTCTTTCTAATGATCAAATTTGTGCACTATTTTCTTTTGCTGAAGATCATTCATTTATCTTTGAATTCCACAGCTGGGAAGATGAATCAAATGCTGCTATAAGCAGTGACATTCTTTACTTGTCTATTGGTTACATCATCGTCATCATATTTGTATTTTGCGTCTTGGGGAACTACAACTTCATGGAACAGAGGGTAATTATGTTTGACTCTGTCATGCTGAATCTGAATCATTTCTTATTCCAACTTTGCAAGAGCCACCAAATATTCACGGTTGAATTAATAAATTGAACTGATAATTTATTTTTTATATATCTTTTGTCAACCAATTTAATGCGATCAATATTGAGCACCTTAAGTTAGAGCATTATTTATAAAATAATCCATGTACCTTTTTGGGTCTTGAGTGTGAAAGACGGACACTACATCGATTCTAGATTTATTAAGCGTCAAATAATATCTGAAAATGATTTACTGTTTTCATTACCGACCATTTCATCCACAGGCTTGGCTCACTGTTGGAGGATTTGCTTGTATAGGATTGTCCATCCTTGTTTCCGTTGGATTGTCTTCTGCTTTCCAACAGGTTTACGGACCTTTACAGAGTGTTCTCCCTTTCCTGTTACTAGGTACACTCTTTAAAAACTTTTCAAAAGGAATGACTTTGATAATAATATGCAATATAACATCATTATATCTTTAAACTGAGGTGATTATTTATCCATTTCGATTGTAGAATATAGGAACAATTCTGCATTAAACGTATATTTGCTGGAAAATTTATATCGTCATTATTTTCCCCTCTTCTTCCATTGTTAACAGGCATTGGTGTGGATGATGTGTTTGTCATCATGGGTGCCCTCCAGAATTTGACCCCAGAAGAACAGAATTGTGAAGTACCAGATTTGGTAGCTAAAGTATTATCCCATGCAGGTGTCTCAATCACAGTAACGTCCCTCACCGATTTTGTAGCTTTCATCATTGGAGCATCAACTGTGAGTTGGTTTCCTAATAGTCTAAACGTCAGCCGGCTGTATGTATATATATAATGTGTGTGTGTGTGTGTGTGTGTGTATGTGTGTGTGTGTGTGTGTATGCATGAGTAAGTATGTGTATGTGCGCATGTGCGTGAGTGCGTTGGTGTATGTTGGCAAAAATGTATAAAATGACTAATAACTCCTTTGATATGATATGCATGATATGTGTCAAATGAGATTAAACTAATGTATTCAATAAATATCTAATCCTGTTTTCTCATTAATTACAGATTATTCCTGCCCTGAGATCCTTTTGTGTTTATGCAGCTATTGGTATCTTAGCTCTATACGGCCTTCAGACCACACTTTTCACAGCATGTCTAACATTTGACATAAAACGTATCAGAGCAAACAGGTGAAACATAAAAATACAATGCTTATATGTTTTCGCATTCTCTTACCTCTTACCTCTTTCACTCTCCTTCCCCTCTTCCTTGTTTACCTCTTTTTATATTACTTTCTTTGTGCCTATAATACCGATGCCGTTTACTTTTACTTGATATGAAAAAAATCATAGTTTGCATCAGCAGGTTTCTGACTGTGATCCAGCGTTGTAATAAATATTCACCTTGTTTTCAAACAGAATTATTCAACATTTTGGTTTAAGTTTCTACCATATTTTCATTGTGATCTAAATTTATTTCACAATGGGATTTGTGATGGGACGTAATTATTTCAGGGGCTTGACATTCAAAATGGAAGGAATGTGCGAGAAGCAGTATGATAATATGTGGTAGATGTTGTAAGATAAAAACCTTTTGATTTCAATACTTAACTTTGCCTTCAAACCTCAATTGACTCCTTGTTATTTTTTTACCAACTGTACTTGACCAGTTGATAGGATTTATATTTGAGATAATGAGAAAATGCTTCAGCCAAGCGGTTCAATGAGTTGAAACATATTATGAATAGTTATTGAGTATGTTTACACATATGTGATGTGAAAATACATAGTATTTAAATTAGCTTAAATGATTGACAGCACAAAACAGTGACGTTTCGGCCAAAGGCCTTTGTCAAGCAACAATTAACTAGAAACTATCACATAATAATACACAAGTTCACTCAAGTCAGCATAGCTTCGGCAGGTCATTATTACTATTATATTTACCAGGGAGGATTGTTTTGATATTAACCCAACCCCTTTTTTCTTTTTCTCAAAAAATTTCATTACAAAGGGATGGTTGCTGCTGTTGTGTCAAGCATAAGGAAGACTATGAACCAAACAAATGCAGTCAAAAGCAGTGTGTTCCATTTGCGTTCAAGAAAGGGTTGGCTAATATCATCACCAAATTGCCAGTCAAGGTGAGTAAAGCCATTCACATGGTCAGAATGATAGTCTAGAGCGATGTCAACACATCTTTCCCACAGCGCTGACCTGCACATAATATGACGCACTTTGTATAATAAAACTGATGGGAATAACTTTGAAATATGCAGCTGAGACAGTCAAAACATTTAAAGGATGTCTGTTTTTTGTGCAATGGAAGAAACCAATAATGATGAAGGGGGAATGGCCACTATAGGTAATAAGTTGAAAAATGGATGAAAAGGAATGCAGTGAAAAAAAAGAAAGAAAATACAATAGACAAGGTCAGAACAATTACTGTATACAATGGAAATCGGACTCCAGTCTGCAACAGAGACATTACCTCGCCAGTCACAGTGGTCTGACATTCACCATTATTCTTAGTCACATTAAGCAGGTAGTTTTATCCGTACCATGTCCCAATATCTTCTGACGCAGTTGGTGAGCATTTCTTTCTTGGCTATCAACGCCTCCATTCTGTAGTTTTGATCTATCCGACCACTCTAAGTGGAGAATACTCTTTAATTACTCTTTTTCCAAAATGTAATCTTGAAGCAAGTCATGACAATTGCATTGCTATCTTTTTTGTCATGGATTAAACATTAACAAACTCATGAAAATTAATTATTAGTCGCCAGGTTGTGAAATCCAAGATTTGAAAAACCATTTACACCCAGGGAACATAAAATGTAATGTATGTCAAGTAAAAAAAACCACATATGGTACCTCTACTATCAACTAATCTCTTTTGATTTTATACAAGACTCGTAATATCACAATCGTAACATATCATTTTCTTTTTTATGTTTTCAGATTGTCGTCATCATAGTGACTTTGGCTCTGTTTGGTGTAAACCTATGGGGTTTTATTGAACTGGAACAATACTTTGATCCATACTGGTTCATCCCAGATGACTCATATGCGTCAGAATTCTTGGATGTCCAGAAGACATATTTTGCTTCAGTTGGGGATCAAGGCCATATTTATTGTGGTAGGGGAAATAGTTATAATTGTGGTGTGGGTGCTGTTCCTGTCATGTCTTCTTCAAATTTTTCACTTATGCTATATATTATTTCAAAGCTGTTTGAATTGTTAACAGAGCAGAATGATTTGTTTTCTCATATGTGACAAATTCAATTTTAATCATAACACTCAAATATATTGAATATTAGCAGCACACATTTTTGCAAGGCCAATTATTTTCATTTCTGCTTATGTTCAAAAATGTTATTCTGAAAGAGCTTTGATTCAAGATGTGTAGAGGAATGCCAAGCATTTCAAATTGATTGTTTTTAAGCGTGACTATAAAATAGTATTTTTGTATGATTTGTTTATCAGTTTTTATTGTTATCCGTCGACCGCACATGTTCACTTAGCCCAATCTAATGTTTAGTCCATTATTCAGACCTGGATTCCTTCATCAAAGGGTCCAATGTGCATGATGGAGGTACTACAATGACAACACATGGCTAAATATGTTGGTAAACGTGTATTATAAATTTAGAATATAAAAGTGATCCGCTCTTTTCACCAAAAACTTGAAATGATGGCATGAGTAACTCGCTATCTTATATTACCCATATTGGGGTCAAACAATATTTCATGTTGTTTTGGTGATCACTGCTCAAACGATTTTGCTGCCAAAGGTATGCATATTATTGTTTTCTATTTTATGTCTATGTTGAATGATTACAAATTTTTCTTCGCCATTTATATCGTTCATATCCATGACAAAATGTCCCCTTTCTTATACATGGCAAAGCGTTCTATGTCTACAAAAGTGATTTCCTTTGTGGATTAATAAGGATTATCTTGTTGTAACCCTTTTTTAGTGAAAATTTTCGAGACTTTTTAGTAAGCATTTAATATTTTTAATTCTTCATTATTGATATTGATATGCACACGTAGTATGTAATGAAGTGGTGGGAGAAAGGTGCATTCCTCAACCATATAGGCTATGGAGACAGCCTTGACCTTTATCCAATTTCAAAGAACCCGTTCATCGCTGACCCCAATATTGATCACCACATGAAAGCGCTCTAATAGAAAGAAGTGAATAACATAACAATTTCATTATGGAGAACACATAATTTGAATGTATTTGTTTGAAATACGTATTGTTAACTGTTTTGCAAAGTCAAATTTGAAGATGCCACGACAATAAAGATTTTTCAATTCTAAAATTTGTTTCGAATGGAATGTGAAAAGATCCTAACAGCTTTACTAGATCAACCATATCATTTTTAACAATTGTTGTATTTCCAGGAAAGCTTCCTTACTATAATTCAAGTACTGAGTTGGAAAAAATGAATGACCTCATGATGAGCAGTAAATACATAACAAATGGAACAACTGACTCTTGGTTTGCGGCCCTGACAGACTGGTTCAGCACAACTTCTGACACTGGTGTCCTAGCCATGCTGGATGGAAGTAAGTTTTCTTTTTGGTTCATAAGGCTGCAACGTGGAAAACGCTTTAGAAATGCTAATTATATATTTATTAAATTTTTTTGTCGTCTTTTGCTTCCGAATATCATTCCTCGGTTGCTCATAACTTGTCTGCTCTCCTCCAGATAAATATCCGACCACAAGAGAAAACTTTCTCAACTTGACTTACAGACTAACCACTGAACAAGTGACTCGAATGAAGGCATTCATCCAATTTTCCTCCTCTTCAGATAACACAATTCAAGTGAGTATTATATGAATGTTGGTTGAAATATTATAAGATAAGATAAGATGCATCTTCATTGTCCAAAAATGGCACATTTTCATGGTGTTACATAATTTATACACAAAACAGTTACTATCAATGCTTAATCTTCTGTTCTGTTTCCTTCGTCCACATAAAGATAATTTCATGGCAATCAGAATTTTAAAAATAAAAAAAAATCAGAATAAACATAAGACAAAATATTCCTACTACCAAAAAGTATCATTTTTGTTATAACATACTGGACTCAAACACATTTGATACCGTTAAAGATGTTAAGGCTGGCTCTTTTGCAATGGATCTATTTCCATGAAAACAGCAAGAATATATACATCATCATGAGGTAGATTTTATCATTCCAAAAACCTTGGAGCATGCTGTGTTATAAAAGTTTTTAAAAAATAAATATGTGCCTTTTTCTGAATTCAAACATAGGCCAGTCGCTTCCCATTTGATCATATCTCAATGAGTGGTGCTGCTGAGGAAATTGATGCTATGGATGACACCTATGACCTGGTTGAACGAGCTGGTTTCTCGTCATCTAATTGTTTTCCATATTCAAGGCGTTACCTTACATGGGAAACCAATAAGGTCAGTTGATTTCTGTTTCTTCAAGTCTCAAGTGTTCAGATCTGTTTTTGTGCTTTTTGTTTGTTCATTTGTTTTTAATCAAGATAGATATATTTCTTTTTTTTTTTTATGGTGGCAACTGATTAGGTGCATAAATAAATAATAACATGAGGTTTATCAGCCGTTTGCTAGGCCTACAATATTTGTCAACGCCCGCCAATTGACAGGTATTGTAAGAATATAAACTTCACCATATCACAATAAAGAAATGATATTTGATATTGCTATTTGTATAGAAGAAACTATAAGAAGAGATACAAGTGACTTGCTTCAAGTGATTAGTTTTCAAACTATTATATTTCATCTAAAGGTAGAATTACTTCAGTGAATATTTGAAAAAATCATGTTGTGTGGAGTCAAAAACTACAGGCTCCCCTTGAAACTCTTCAGGGCACAAAATGATATTTTAGACTGTGATCTTTAAATGTGTTTCTTTTCTAATATGAAAGTCAATCATTGCTTTTATATTGGAAGAATGCTTCTGTTTCCTTTGCCTTATTTTTTAAAGTTCAATTTTGTTTTTGATCAGTTATTTTTTGCCGTTGTTGTTCTATATCATGAAATGTGATTATTCATCAGATCATCAAGGAAGAGCTGTATCGGAATCTTCTCCTCGCTATGATATGTGTGTTCATAGTCGGACTCATTCTGATCGCCAATATTTTTACTACACTTTTCGTCTTTCTTGGCGTCATTTTCACACTGGTAAGTTTTATTTGTGATTTTTTATTTCAAGTTTGATCACTTGGGTTTGGTCTTTTGGGTTTTTTGTTTGTTTTTTGGGGGGGTTTTTTGCTGGCATAAAGAAAAGTAAAAAATTGAGAGTAAAGATTTTGATTGTAGTATGAACAGATAAGGGTTTACTTCTTATATTTTGAATAAGCTATGATGTGAAATCAGGTAAATATATCGCCTTTCCTACAAACCATATTGATTTAAAGAGAAAGATGGGTTTATAGTTCGAATCCCCTTTCTTTCTTTCTTTCTTGATCAAATTACCTTTTGTACCTTTTGGTGTAAGGCCTACGCATCATAAACGAACCCCCATACATACAAATACAGGTTCACAGACTTGTTTGTTTGTGTCCCCTGTATACCGCAAAAGCAGTGTTGGGGCCAGCCATGTGTAAGCTCTGAAGGGTGCAAATGACAATTGGAAGTAAATCCAAATGTCAATGAGGACTCACACCACTCATCACCTTAAACATGGCTAGAAAGTCTCTGCATCAGAAATTAAAGACGAGCAGATGATGAGCCCACTGTGTCCAAACTACTTTACCAGTAAATTACATTTTACTACTTTACCAGTAAAGTACATTTTAACGATAAACACTTTACTGTTACCCTAGTGGTTACTCTTCAGTTAGAAGACAACTGGGAGTTGCCACCTGGGCAGACTTAAAATCAGGTGGTGCAGTGGCTAAGTCACTTGCCTTTGGTTCGAGAGGTCGCGGGTTCAAACCACGGTGGAAGCACTGGTTTTTTCTCAAGGCCTCGATCCCATATTGCGGCGCTGCTCTGCGGCTGACGCCTGGGTTATTCTGGTCTACCTTCGGAATAGATCCTAAAGACAAATTTCCCCATGGGATGAATAAAGGGAGTATTATTTATACCCCAGCAGACCTTATCATTAAAAATCCTTCTCAACTCCCTGAGTAGCATACAGTAGAGCTACCTGTTAGGCTGTATCATACTAACTATCTGACAATATCTTTCTCTACTTTTAGCTGGGTAGTTATTGACGCCTGAGCCAAGTGATAAAAACGTGTGAAATGAAGAGTCTTTACGAATCATTCAACATTGGCAGCTTCATCTAGGATTCAATCTGGAGTCGGGCAGCCTAACCTCTTGGCCACCAACACCACAATTTCAATGTTTATTTTACTCACTACCTTAGATAGGCTAATGTATCTATATCTTATATGATTTTTAAAACAATGCAATATGTGACTCAAGTAACCAAAATACGATATTATGGTAGCTCAAGGATGTTTCTTTCAAATGGACTAGACATGTTTCAAACTTAATTTGATATCATGCACGCTTGACAGGTTGATGTAGCTGGAACAATGCATTTCTGGGATCTCACCATTGACACTGTCACAAGTGTCATCCTTATACTGTCAATTGGATTGGCTGTAGACTATTCTGCTCATATTGGCCACATGTTCATGAGAGTGAAAGGGACAAGAGAAGGTAAGAGAGAGCAGGACAGAATCAGAGGTAGACAGAGAGAGGGAGAAATATTAAAAGAGAGAGAGAGAGAGAGAGTGTGTGTGTGTGTGTGTGTGTGTGAGTGTGTGAGTGTGTGTGTGTGTGTGTGTGTGTGTGTGCGTGTGTGTCTGTGTAAGAGACAGAGAGAGGGAGATTGCATTTTGTTTCAAAACGTTATATTTTACATTAACATTATATTATTTAGGTCAGTATTTGTAACTGTAAAAGTTAATGACAGACAATATTTCAATCTTAATCTTTTATAATCATTGATTCTTCCAGAACGTGTTAAAGAAACAGTGAGAGAGATTGGCCCGCCAGTTTTCTTTGGAGGTTTCAGCACTTTCCTCGCTTTTGTTTTGTTGGCTAACAGCAACAGTTATGTCTTCAGAACATTTTTCAAGGTGAGTTAAAGTTTTTTGTCTTTTTGAAATACTACTTTTCTGAAAAATAAGATGGATGGCCTATTTGTGATATGAAAATATAAACTACTAAAGATCGCTGTTGACTCACAAAAAAAATAAATGATAATTTGACTATCAATCTATGTTTTGAAAAATCAGCATCGGTTTTGATATTTTCACATGGACCACTGCATCTTTTTTGCAATAGGAATTCTCATTGCGAAAAATTGCAAAATGTTATTGCTTTTTCAAGAGCTCTATTGTCAGCATGATCCATTATAGTTAAGACTGTAATTATTGTTTATATTTCAAATGTTACAAATGTAAACAAAGTTTCCTCTCTTTTTCAAATGACATATTTGTCTCCATGCCTTCCCAAATTCGTCCCACTTTTTTTGTTGATAGGTAAACATCAAGTCTACATTAACATGAATATTTATCGAGATGTTAGCAATATTGATCAGTGTGCTTCTCATGAACAAGGGATATTTTTAGACATTGTGGTTAATGACATACTTATTTAAACTTTTGTATCCATCAACTTTCTGGCCTTGTGTTAAGCCACGGTGGTCAGGGTACCTGCATTCTGCATACTCATTTGGATTTTTTTGGGTTGGCTATTGGTTTGAATGCCGACATTTTGTATCTCATGAACTGTATGAACTGGACATGGAGCTGACCGCTACACTGTGGCATCAAGGGATTCAATCAAATCAGCAAACATTATTGAGCAATATGATATTGTAAAGATGTAGTTAAGATTGACATTTTTTTTTCATTCTCACCATTATTTTTTTTACTAACAAATTGGGGCGTCAATTGTATTATTTCCCCCTGTGCCTATCTATCATAGTTGAGGTGGATAAACACCCAGGCTACAGAAAAGTTGTTTGTTTGTCGTCTGAACAACACTGCAGGGTGTGTTGCTTATGACTAAGAAATATATTTGGACACAGCAGATTGATTCACTGCTTGCCTGAATTTCCTCATCCATAGGCATCCCAGCTCTATGTTCAGCCATGTAAGATGGTTGGGGAACTTGTGTGTTTGCATGCTGGTTCCTTGTGTCTGAAGACTGCCCAAAGGTCAAACATAGTGTTGGCCTCTAAACTTCTTTGCGATTATATTAAGGGGTTTGGAAAATGAAAAAAAATAAAACAAATTTTTACATGGCTTAATCAAGTGTCACTGTTTATCAGGTGAATTTCCTTGTGGTGCTGTATGGATTGTTCCATGGTCTGATTTTCCTTCCTGTCATATTGAGTATTGGTGGACCACCCCCATATCCCAATGCTTCTTTGGTCTACAAGAACCAAAAGAAAAATAACCAAGTCGGCAAAAATGAAGATGGTGTAGAAAATCTAGGATTCCAAACGGTGAGATCCTCTCTTTTTAAGAACTATAATCTCAATGAATCAATATAGTTTTCACTCAGCATTTAGTATCAATCTTAACTCCAGTCAACCCATCAATGTTTTCATTAGTTCATCTCATTCATTCTGCCACCTATTAAAATGAAATTTGTTTAGAACAGTTGATTAGACAAGAGACAAAACCAAAAGAAGAAAGATCAGAAGAAAAATGTAACAAACAGTATAGAGTATACAATAAAAGGAAATCAAGAGACAAAATTTTTGTACATGAAGATGGAAAAACAAATCCTAAAATGATCCTACATTGTAAACAGAAGAGAACATTGCTACATGGTAAAGATGAAGAGTATTAATTTTTGATTGTATAGTAGAGATAATTTATATGCTTATAATTTTATGCTGATTGTTCTAAACGTTTGAAAATTGTTTTTCCATTTTATTCATCGTAATGAAACCTAATATAAAAGATTTCATAGTGAAAGGTGAGAGCAAAGAAAGAATGACAAATTATTTTGATCTTGCCTTTATTTGGAACATTTTTACTGTAAAGTGCATTGAATTCTACAAAACTTAAACCAATGATATGAGGAGGCAGATTAAAAGAGTCAGTTTTCTTTGTCATCAATGTTGTAACTATAACGGAAAAAGTATTAAATCTTTTTGGTAATTTGTATCATATTTCTACTCACAGGACAGTAAAAAGGGATCTGAAATGACAAGCTTGGGTAATTTACCACCCATTGGGAAGCCACAAGTTCAACCCGAAAATGATCATCAAAATGGAAATGTTGACCTAAACATGTCCCACTCATCTGCAGGATTGTCAAGAGAAAGCCCCCCTCCTAATTACAGCCTTCCAGCCCCTGATAACCCACAAGTTACTGTCATTCGCATGTGAAGAATTTATATCAATTCTTATCATTTTTTATATTTTATCATCTTCTAATCTTCTGTTTCTTCATTGCCCCCTCATCTTCTGATCATTTACTATCTACTCATAATTTGTTTCAACCTCATAAAGATATATTGTAGTCTATGTAGGTCTGATTATTTAAACTCCTGAAAATGATATTATTTCTTTACATACTAAGTTGGGTTTTTTGCTTTTGGAAAGATTCAGTTGTAACATTATCTTTAATCATTTACTTTTTTTAAACTTATGATGATATGAACATATTTACTCAAAGACAATTCATTGCAACCGTTATTTACAACTTTAAAACATTTTAATGTATATTTTGTGTGCTTCTTTCAGTTTTTAAATTGATATAAAGACATAAATGTATACTCATGTTTCTAAAACATTGTTGAAAAAAGCTCTCTTTACATATGTTAGTGTGATATGATACATTCTATTTGTTGTTGTTTCAGTCAGCTGTGATTTAGAAATGATGATTGTTACAATAGCCTTTCTCCAGTTTTCATACAGAATCTATTACAAGTGTTATTTTAATGCTCAGAACATGATGTCAATGATAGTAACCACTAATTTATTGGGCACTGCACTTATGAAAATGAACAAGAACTGAAATCATTGATTGTTATTTTAGCTATGCAGCATTACCGCTCAGTTTAAAAATGTATACACATTGTCATTTCATTAAATTTAGATATGGATAAGAGAAACCATAATATGTGTCCTTGTGCCTACAGAGTGGTCAACTGAAAGTCAACTGAAAGAGAAAATAAAAAAGATCTATATTTACTAGGTATTTATTTCACGCATTTTGAGTATAGATTCCATTGTGTATTATATAAGTTAATACATGAAAATAAGTGACTGAAAATTCAATTATTGCAAATTATATGTATACTGATCAATGTGAATGGCTCTTAAAAAGATATTCTATGTTAATTGATGAACATCTATACTTTGTTGTTTTTCATTTGTTAAATATTACTTGAATAGCCAATACTCATCATATTTATGATTCCTTTGGAATCTACATTTATATTTTGCAAGAGAGAAAGGAAAGAGAGAAAAGAAAGAGAAATGGATGGAGGCAGAACAGAAGTTGAAGAGGGAGAAGGGGTGAGAGAGGCAGGGTACCACTGCATGAAAAGAGGAGGGGTATTTACCATTAGCACATTTACTAAATATTATAATCTTTTGGAACTTAGAAATTGATAGAATATGTGATGATAACAAATGGCGTCAACAACAATAACAACGGGTTATTCCCACTTTTAAGCAACAATATGTCCTAGAAAAACACACAAACCGCTGCAGAGTTGAAGAAAATGAAGATGTGGTAAAAGTATGAAAATTTGTCAATAAGATTATTGACGAAGTGTAGAGAACCATGCATATGTTTGTCTCTGACTGAAATTGATGATAACTTTTGATTGGAGCAGTGTAAAAGTTTACCTTGGAAAAATTATCCTTCAGAGAAGATGCTGGTCAGTCTCAGCTTACTTCCCCAGCTGTGAATCTTTACTAGTTTTTACTCCTAGGTTGAGTGAGGCAATCATAGAAAAGCATCTTTCGCATGAGGATAACTTGCTGTACTGAAAGCCACACTATAACATGCACCATTAATAAACATTAATGACGTCTTTGGTCCTTTCAAAGATTGATTATTGTAATTCTCTCTTTGCCAATCTCCCAAAAGGACAGTTATCACGACTCCAGGTAGTTCAGAACAATGCAGCAAGAGTCGTTGTCAAAAAGAGTAAAAGAGATAATATAACGCAAGATCTAAAGAAATTACATTGGCTGCAGGTCAAAG
>JARFNW010017333.1:0-14982 GCA_031763155.1 Dirona albolineata | reverse complement strand
TATATATATGTGTGTGTGTGTGTGTGTGTGTGTGAAAACATTTGTGCTTGGCAGTGAAGGCGAAGCGGTTAACCACCCCTTGTATATTCCAACACTGACCACTGTATTGCTGATGACCGATAAAGGTACTACCTCAACAAAGTGGGTCAATCTCCTGCCTACCTGATTTCCTGATCTATGAATTTTCACAAAAGACAAGAGTGATGGCCATGGTGCCTGCATACTTAATTTAACGACAAAGATGGGTTTATAATCCATATATCCAATCCATGTACAAGTACAGACTCAGGCTTTACATCTCTTATACCTCAAGAGGCAGCTATATTCAAAATCCTTCATCAAGCATACAGTAGAGCAGTCTGTCATATTAACATAACACCTGAGTCAAGTGAGTAAAAGGTTTTTTCCAAGGACTCAACGTAAATCCTAGCAATGATAGAACAAAAAAATAGGATGTTAAGATTTTATTAGCTCATCAGCTTGACCACTCAGCCAACATTTATTGGTTTGAATAAGAAAGAATAAGACAAAAAATGACATGAATAAAAACATATAGTTGTTAATTCCATTCTAGATTTTGCTCAACAAATGAGATGTTCTAAGAAGATTGATAGGTGATGTTCTTTATTCAAAAATATCCATTTATCATTTATCAGACAATTTACTGTTATTCAAATATATCCGTATTTACCATTTATCAGAGAAATCACCATCACAACTTTAATAGACGTATAAAAAAACCTCAGAAGCTCCCGTGGCATTATGCACAACATCAAAGTCATTACATTAACAATTGTTTTATATGATATACAAAAAACAACGACAACACTGGCCTGTCAACCCAAGAGTATTAGAACCTGGAAGATTTGATGAAAACCTGCAAATGTTTAAAAATCATGGGGATTTCAACAACAAAAGCAAACAAACATCAATTCAAGACTTGAAGAGAAACATCCCTTACTTCAAGCAACGTGGGAATCTGTCATTTTCACTTGATTCTTGGGACCAGAGCTAGGTCTTATCTAACAGCAGCAAACCAATCTTCAATTTGATAAAATCAACTCTTTTTTTTTCACTAACAATTAAAAATCTAGATAAAACACACAAAAGAAATACAAGGCCTCTTGTTGACTGTTTATTTAATCCGATCCCATCGCCATATGGTCCCATCGTCACTGACAGCCAGAAGAATGTTCCCGTCTTTTGAAAAGGCTGTCTGTCTGATTGCACTGGTACTTTTGTTGTGGAACAGCTTGATAAATCTGGGTGATTATATTTAAAAAAAATCAGGTTTAGTAACAAAAATAATATAAAAATTAACAAACCTTTTTTTATGTTGTCTACACCTAACTAGGGCTGTTTGCTTTCCCCCACTCTCTTCAATATCTTCTTGAGAAGGATTATGGCTGACGCACTAATAGATCACAAAGGAACAGTCAGTATTGGAAGAAGATCAATCACTAATTTGCGTTTTGCCGATGCCATAGATGGCTTAGCAGGCACAGAATCAGAACTGGCTGACTTGGTGGAATGCCTCGACAAGACCTGAACAAGATATGGCATGCAGACCAGCGCAGAATTAAGCGAACTGATGACCAACAACACCAATGGCATCAGCAGCAACATCAAGGTGAGGAACTTGAAAATGTTCAATGCTTCAAATATCTGGGCGCCATCATAACCGATGAGGGTTCACTGCCTGAAATATACTCCAGGATAGCCCAGACTACAGCGGCGCTTGCAAAGCTTAAGAACATCTGGAAGGACAAGAACATAGCCCTAAACTCAAAAATAAGACTGCTACGATCCCTTGTCCTGTCCATATTTCTATATGCATGCGAATCATGGACATTAACGGCAGAGATAGAAAGGAAGACCCAAACAACAGAAATGAGATGTTTCCGAAGACTCCTTGGTGTTTCATATAGAGACCACATCACAAACGAGGAAGTGCGCAGTAGAATCCGCCGTGCCATCGGACCCTATGAAGGACTCTTGACCACAGTAAAGCAACGCAAACTGAGGTGGTATGGACATATCACAATATCTTCAGGACTTGCAAAAACGTTCCTCCAGGGCACGGTGCAGGGAGGTAGAAGGAAAGGCAGGCAAAGAAAAAGATGGGAGGACAACATCTGTGAGTGGACAGGCCTTCGGTTGAGCGAGGCTATGAGGAGGGCAGAGGAGTGAGAGGAATGGCGTAGTTTGGTGGTCAGGTCATATGGTGCCCTATGGTCCAACGGACTAAGGGACATAGATAGATAGACACCTAACTAAATATCTAGACCAAAAAAATGTGGAACTACTAAGCACCTTTTATTAAAGAATGAGAAAATTCAACGCAGGCTGAGCCGAAGTCGAAAAGTTTAATCATTGAAGAAATCATTGCCTCACTGTTTGTGAGAAGCACGCTGCTTCAAAGATTTCCTATGAAAACAGGTGGTAAATGAGAAGTCTTAGGGTAAAAAACTGATGGCAAACTGACATGCTAATACATGATTTCATACTTACTTGGTTTGTACGGGATCCTCCACATCCAAATCCCACACAAATATCTGGCCAATCTGGTTACCAAGGGCCATCATCTGGAGTAGAAGGAATAAGACAGATTGGAGATATGATACTAGTATCATAGGAAAAAAGAAGAGGAAACAAAAGAAAAGGCAAGAGGAGGAGGAAGTGTATAGTGTATAAAAAAGAAGAAGAGGACAAAGAAGAAGACGAAGAAAAAGAAGTAAAGTAAGGAGAGAAGAAGGAGACAAAGATGAAAAAGGAGGAGAAAAAAAGAGAGAAGGGGAAGAAAAAACTGAAGAAAGAATGATGTAAGACCTTCAATTTGAGAACAGGAAAAAGGAAAAAAATGACTTCCGCCTGTTTGTAGCCATTTCACAAATACAAAGAGCAAAAAAAATCCATAATCTTAAAGAAACAAACAATAAACCTCAGATTTGAAAAAAACCTCATTAACACACCAGGAAAATTGAATGAAACAGACAAATTTGTCAAAACTCTCTGTTTTGTTTTTAGGAGCTCTTGTGCATGACTAGGGGGAAATTAAGTGAGAAGGGCTGACCACATTTCGAGCCGGGAGCTTTCACTTTTTGTCACTTTAGCTTGCCTTCGTTAAAAAGTTCTCAAAATCTATTTTATAACTTTATCCACCCAGAGTCCCCTGCCAAAGAGGGACGTGGCATCTTCTTTTCCATGAAAACGAGAGGCAACCAGAATGTATCAGGGTTAATAACTGGTGGCAATGTAAGGGTTAGGATTAAGGTTCATCTGTTGCAGGGTTAGATGGAGCCCACGGCAACTAAAAACGCTCTTGAAATAAAGATTTAGTTCATCCCTTTGGTGTACCCCTGCCCACACTTGCCTGCTATCAAGTTTCCCTACTGATGACTTGCCACCCACGCCACCCAGTGGTTAGCCTGTCAAGGCTGATTTATGACCCTCAAGATGGAGACAATAATGGGAGATAACTTTGCCCAATATAAATAAAGATGTCTTGCATAAGGCACATTTTATACTCACGCTTCGGCCTACCTAAGTAGACACACATCAAAGATATTTTACCATTGTTCTTTTTAAAACTGTAATACAGTGAAACTTTCATTACATTCGGTTGGATAATAAAGGAGATACAGGTGGTTGAAAGTAGTGAGTTCAAACGCAGTTGATGATTAGTAATTGTTCAATCACACTTAGGCAAATGAAGATAACTTCCTTATGTACCGCCAAACTATTTTTTGTTAATAAGTTTATCCAAATTGCCACAGATGTTTCTACATTGTGTTTAAGTGTTGCATAGTTTCATCCCTTTAGAAAAAAGTTATCACCATTTTAAATTAGGGAACTAATTTATGCTTACCATATCTTGATTTCATAGAAATTCGCCATTTCTTTTTACCCATACGTTATTTTAAACTAAAACTCTATGGGATTTTGCATGCAATTTTGAATTATATTTACAAATTCTGGCCACGGGGGCAATCTCTAAGTTAAATTTACCCACCACGAAGTGATCGCTATACATTTCAGCACCTCTTTTTACCCTAACATCATTAGTATTATAAAACAAGTTGTTGCTAACTATTATGTAATCAACAATTGACTTTTCATTACTATCTTCTGATACTTTTGTCCATTTATGAATGTTTTTATGTAAGAAAAATGTAGGCCTATTTGCAATTTTAAGGTTATTTTAAGGTTATTACTCTCCTCCAATTGTGTCTCACCTTGCCGCGGTGGAGGGGCTTGCGCGGTCTAAGGATTTCTAAGGCTATATTAAACAGGTTCAACCATATTAATATTAGGCAGGCTTAGAATGAGGATCCAGAATAAGCTGACACCGGGCAAGGTAAAGTGCCTCAAGGTGGCAGCCCCACCATTTGCCTAGGTTACAGTGGGGTAATCTCCTGCTTAGCCGGAATTTTTTATTCAAAGAAGCAGGCGACATAAGCCCGACTCACGGACTGACCTAGCGATGACGACCTAGTAAAACTTAAAGAAAAGAAAGTATTGGAAGAAGATGGGGCCTTCAGTTGGTTCTAATTGGCTAAAACATCGTCTTTTAACAATACATTTTTTTGAAAGTTTTAAATAATTAAAGTTTAAAATTTAAAATTTGAGGGGTGTTTTTTAAAAAGAAATTTTTGTTTTATGTTTAGTTTGGTTCTTTTTAAAAAAAATGATGATGATAATAATAATAATAGTAATAGGAAAAGTAACATAAAATCATATAAAAGTAATATATAGATTAGATACGTTAATGTGAAGTAATAATAGTATCTAGATACAAATAAGATCAAGTGAAAATGTAAGACTTGGACAGTGAGTAAGGATATAAAATAGTAATAGTAATAGTAATAGATTTAGATAGAGTTCGAGTTAGAGAAGAGTCTGAAGCCGAAGCGAGTGGTTTTGCGCTAGGCCAGGTTCTGGGGACTGGTACCACATTATTATTATATGGCTTGACTTAGCCGTTGGCTCTGAGATAAGTATAATAGTGTGTATAATGAAAAGAAAAACAAAGGCGTAGTAGCAGTAGAGTTGATGTGCCAAGTCAGTACCACATTAGATGGCCTGGTTTGGTCATGGGCCTCCACCAACTATTCCTTCATTCTAGTTCTAGTACTAGAGACGTCTAGTCAGTCTAGTGCTAGTACATTTTTGTAGTCTAAGTGCGAAACGGAAGTGGGGAAGTAGGAACTAAGGTATCCAACAATAGTCAGAAACTGAAGTGGTTCTAATCAAACAAATGATATGAATATGACAAAGCCTTACACCGAAAGGTACAAAAAGTAAATTGATCAAGAAAGAAAGAAAGTCAAGTGAAGAAAACATCTGTAGAAGAACCATACCCAAGGACTCAATGCCGGGCATACTAATAATACTATGATTACTACCAATACCTAGCAATTTGACCTTGCTTTTCGAGAAAAACCGAAACATCATTGGTGAATAATCGGCCATTTCTGCTTTTTATCAAAGTATTTCTACACATTATAGAGCAATCTTTGTCAATTCTGAGCAAAGTGTTAACACTGTTGCCAACACTGAAACAGACACCATAGGTGATTGAAGAAGAAAGAAAGTTTTCAATTCCAATGCTTCCTTACTGTGAGTTGTGGAGGTTGTTGTTGTTGCTGTATTTGTGGCCGTTGATGCTGCATGTGAGGTTGTTGAGGCTGCATGTGAGGTTGTTGAGATTGCATCATCTGGTGCTGGCGTCCAGGACCCATTCTGTGCATGTTCGGTATCATCCCTGAGGAAACATTAATAAATCATGTACAGTCACAGAGGTTAGTCTAGGCTCTTGGCCCACACAGAAATTGTCCATCGTTATCTGGTTCACTACTGAGGATTGGTTATCGAACTTGGGTAGTCTATCAAAGTTACTGTCGTCTGTTTGGATTGACCAAGCCTGGTCCACTTGAACCTTTTATCGAATGGAGATCTTGACTGTCCCCATTGTCAGACTTGACTGGGAAAACTGTTCAGTGTATGAAGACTGGCAACTTATAGTTCTAGTCTAACATTGCCTTGCAGGCCGGTCAAAATTCCGTACGCACAGATGGTGGGTTGTCGACCAACGCTTTCACGACAGAGAGGATTTTTCATTGCCTTTCTAAGAGTAGTGTTAGCTCACAAAAAGTTTTGTATCTTTTCTTCTCACAGTTCAGACTTTATTGATAAAGACATATAATACAGGGTGCCCTATAAAAAACGGCACGATTTGGTTTGGCCACCATTTTATTATTTATCCGTCAATCTGAAGTAAAAATATGAAATTGTTAATAAAGCATACCAGGCACAAAATCAAACTGTATTTCCTGAATTTTTGTAAAGTCAACATTTAGGCATTTACATTATGGAGCACTTTAATCAAGACAGAGAACTGAGTTCTGTAAATATATGGATTTCTGGAATTGGAGTTTGGAGATTGCCTCCTTTCAAGGAGAGCAAGGACTACATGCCATCCTTTTTTCTGGGACCCCCTGTACATAATTTGAAATCATCTCTGTAACTCTTAACTAGAAATATTGGTGCCCCTCAATGGATGATGTATCCTGTCGCCACTTCTTTTTACAATTTCTATCAATGCTTACGTAATCAATGAAGATATCAAAAAATATGTTGAAAGTTAGCAGATACTACCACCATCAAGGGATTATAAGAAACTTATGAAGATGAAGTAAAACAAGTGAAGCATTATAAATTATAAACATCTTGGCGTCACACTTAAGGAACAGCTTGACAGAAAAATCCATGTCTCTTCTCCAATGAACAAGAATGATACGAAAGGATGCGATGGAGTATTATTTTGGTTCATCGTTTAATTGTTTGTAATTGAGAAAGGGCGGTGGGGGGGGGGACTGAAATGTCCCTTGTATTGTTTATCGTCACATACGAAGTTGTAACATTACCCATACTTTTCATTCTTTAATCAGTCAACAATTGCTAGCATTTTTACTTTTTGCAAAACTGATTGGGCTCAAATGTAAGATAATAGACAGATACTGATCCCACACACTATTTAACCAGATATAACCATCCCAAGTATACAACAATCTAGATCCATTTCATCACAATGCAATAACGAGAGGAACAGACTGTCTTTCCTCGCATCCACCATGCCCATTGTCATCATCTATACAATGGCATTTATATTAAACATGATGGCATAAAAACAAATTATGTTGCAATGCTGACCTCCATGAACATCTGAAACGATTGGTGTGATTAACCATGCACAACAATTCCTTGTCAATGAGAGTGAGAGGTGTCAGGGCGGCAACGAAATTTCAGTCGGGCCAGTGTGTTCGTGACACTTCAGTCGAGCCAGTGTGTTTGTGACACTTCACACTTCAGTCGAGCCCGTGTGTTGGTGACACTTCACACTTCAGTCGGGCCAGTGTGTTGGTGACACTTCACACTTCAGTCGAGCCAGTGTGTTTGTGACACTTCACACTTCAGTCAGGCCAGTGTGTTTGTGACACTTCACACTTCAGTCGAGCCAGTGTGTTGGTGACACTTCACACTTCAGTCAGGCCAGTGTGTTGGTGACACTTCACACTTCAGTCGGGCCAGTGTGTTGGTGACACTTCACACTTCAGTCGGGCCAGTGTGTTGGTGACACTTCAGTTGGGCCAGTGTGTCTGTGACACTTCAGTAAGCCGGACAAGTGTGTCGTCCGTGATATTTCTTCAGTTGGGCCAGAGTGACAATGACGTCGGACCAAAGTGTCATAATTGCCACTTGTATTTAATTTCTATCCCTTTATTTTCTGGGTTCCTTATGTTAAATTGCCATTACTTTGGTGCAACAATCTCTGACATGTGGGATTTCTTCATCTAGGGCTAGGCGAACGAAACTGTTCTTGAAAGTGCAGATAAATTTAACATGACTTTTCATGCCGCCTACTCATAGTATAGTCAGCATTGCCATTGATATAAAAACCATGCGAGGTACACCCCAATCCTTGATAACCAGTGCCCAGCAGTGTGCCTCTTTTAAAACATATTTACAGATACAGATAGCAATCATTGTCATTGATTTGCTACTGATTCCAGATGGACAAGGGCTGACTTGTGGGGGGGGGGGGAGACTAAATTATACCAAAGTTATGGCGATGCAACATTGAACTTCCAGATAGAAACTAAAAAAAGAGAGAGAAAAGGAAAATAACAAATAGATAACAATAACAGCTCATCAAATGACAATATATTTCACATGTCTTATCATTCACATGTATATGAGAGGAGTCAGAGCGCCAATATATTTTTTTATATAGTAAATGTACATTATGTATACGTAAGTTTATTTCCTTAAATAAGACATTCAGTTCAGACAAAGTAAAATCTCATCGACTCCCAGAGTACACAAACTACATTTATAATCTGTATCTTATAACAATTTTTGGGGGGGATTTCCGGTAGTCTGTCTTGGTGAGCAGACATCTTGTTTAAGGTAAGAGATATTTACTTATTGTTTTTTACTAATCATTCTTACTTTAAAGGAAAATTGATATGTGAATTTGTGTATTGTTGTCTATATACATGTATGTTTTCAGTTCAAGTCTAAGCGACTCATCTTCTCTTTTTTGTGTTCTATATCTTCGATTTCTTATCAGGCCATAACTTCGCTGTGTTCTTAGCCCCTCGTTGTTGTGTGTCACTTTCCCTTCTTTACTCTAGTGTCCTTTTTTATCATTTGTAAGTTTTGATGAGTTGTTTTTGCTTTTGTTTATTTTTCCATTTGTAATTTGATAATATATAATAATATATAAATATATATTTTTTATCCATCCCTCCATTCATCCATCTATCTATTTCAGGGGTGTAAATGGCAAACGAATAAAATAATCTGAAAACATGAGCAAGTCCAATAATAGACTTACACTTCTTACCATAACAGCACCACGCAACACCGTATCCCTCTAGTTTTCTCAAATAATTTGAAAAAACTCACCATTACCGTCCTTTAAACACAACCAGTCCCATCAAAATTTGTTCCTGGATGTATTGTCAATTACATCAACTGGCGAGTCGCGATCCACACATTTTAATTGTCTACCGAACATTTTTATAACAAATCAACAATAAACTAAAGCAACTCATTTAACTTGAAGATGTACAGTATGATAAGTTAAAACAGAATTCCTGACAATAAATAGAAATATTTCCAAATAAATATGAAGTGAAAAGTATCCCAAGAAGACAACATTTATTTTGCATCCAAAATGCGATTGACTAACTAGCTAGGAATTTAATCAACTAAGGACAATGTTAAAGTTGTTAGAAACAACAGAAATTGCCTCACCCACCCCTACCCCTATTGTGTCGTCAGCAGTGATGAATCATATCTTTAATCTAAATAATTCTTTCAAACAACAACCAACCTGTGAGGGTTCATCCCAGACCAATTTTGTCTTTTTCTTGTTCAAAATTCCTTTAGCTTTGGCAAATTGCTGCCATTTCGTCAAAGGCTTTGCTAGTGGGACCTGCAAAGGTGATCACATGATTCGAGTTGAGCTACAAATTTATAACTTAATAAATCTTACCATCCAAGAATATAAATCTATATATGATCTAATACTAATATTATATCATGGCTGCTCTAAAGCAAATCAAAAATTATTACAAGGAAATACACAAAGAAAAATCACAAGCGTCATATTGTAAAAGAAAGAAAATGCAAATCAAATACACAAAAAATAACACAAAGAAAAAAAGAAATGTGTTGCACGTAACAAAGCACAAATTAAATATAACTACATCCATAAAAGAAAAACCAAATTAAAATGTGTTATTATATATATATAGCAAAATAAATTCAAGACAATATCAGAATTCAGTTCGGCAGCAATTTCACCATTCATTATTAATCCATGATGATAATGACAACAAATCAAAAAGGAAGAAATTTCAGCATTAATTCAGCAATCCTTGTAAATCCTTATGAAGACAAATATGTTGACTGAGATTAGCTATTAACTTGTACTGGTACTGAGAGAAATCCTCCACTAACACAACATTTGCGGAATTGTATATTTGTTCATCTTAATTCCTTATAGTACTGTAATTAAACAGTGTAGAAGCAGAAGGCATTGATGCACAGACCCGGGTAAAGCTTATCCTGGTTAAGTGCAAGTCTGTGCCCAGCCAGTACACATGACCTGATACAGAGCTGGAAAATCTATGGATCAAGATTATTAAGGCAAGCAGGGGATCAGCCCACTGTGCCAATGAACCTTGTTTGGCACAAGAAGCAATACACTGTTCAATATTACTACTCATGTATCTGGACCAGACAACATGATATGGTAGTCTCAGGTGTTCATCCAACAGCTATGAAAATGTTTTCAAAGAGAAATTTATGGAATTCCGCTCAAAATAACCATCATTAACACTTACACGTTTTTCTCTTGGCAACCATGTTGTTCCATCTGGTAACTAAAAGGGGGAAAAAAGAAAAATAGAACAGGGGTTTTATAAACCACAGAGATGCCTATCAAAAATAGTTTACTTTTATGAAACATATTATATATGGGGCTGCTTAACCAATCACTTCATCTTAGAATGTAACCAAAACAAATATACATTATATAAATATAAATAACTGACCACAGCATTATCAAGATACTAAAGCTAGCTAGTTCCAAAAGAGATGTTTATATGATGAATAGCTATAAACACTAAACAGTGAATGGTTATGAGCATCAATAAATATGGCTTTGTCATCTGCGTACATCTGGGGGAAACATGGGGCTGGCCCTGAAACTATGTTGCTGTGGTTGATATAAAACATAAAATTAATTATAAGTACTTGGAGTAAGGGTGACTTGCATCTCTACAAAAAAAAAGTGAAATCAGGAGCACAAAGTGTAGACAGCTCAATCCACTCAGCTGATGTGATCAAAATTTGACAACAAATAATCGACAACGCTCTTTAATAAATAATTGATAACTATTATTATCTTGTTTAACATAATTCTCGTCTTACCTTAACTAGATAATTTCCATCTGACTTTTCTGCAGGCAGCTAGAAATTGAATAGAAATAAAATGTAGAGCTCTTGAGTTGAAGCCTTAGAGTGCAATAGTAAAATAGTTTGGGTTTGCTTCTACTACAAGTAACAAGTGAACAGGTTTTCTCTAAATATCCACATGTTTGATCACAAAGTAAAGATGGGAAGAATTTCTTAATAAATAAACACTAGACCTCTACACATTTTATGACAAAAAAATAAAACAAAAAAACAGATTTTTCGGGCTTTTTGCTATTATAATAGTCAATAGTAGGATGCTAGTTTCATTTTATAGATTTCCTTTTATATAAAACCTTTTCAGAGTGTAATTTAGTTTAGATCCATAATAAATAACGTCTCAACGACAGATCTAAATCTAAGCAGTTTCCTACCTGCCATAAAGCATTGAATAGGGCTTGTGTTGCATCTCGTGCAGTGTGTAGAAAATGTTCCTCTTTGTTGTCTCTGCGAAACAAGTCAATAAATCAAACATTGATGGCATATATACATTACATGGTCTGCTGCAAGTAAATTGGAATTGTATTATTATATATAACATACCATGATTGTTTTAACAATATATATATATTAGTATATATAATATAATACATATCTATGTATAGAATAATAGACATCGAGTCAAGATTTTCATAAATAATCAAGTCAATAATTTTTATGAATCTCATCGCGAGGCCAATGTCTACTGTCTACTCAATAGAGATGAAGTTTAGAAATTAGACTAAATTCTTAGATAGATAGGACTGGATTTATTTAGCTATAATACTAATAATAGAAGTAGTAGTACTAGTACTAGTGGTGGTGGATTATTCCAGAGGTAGTGGGTTGTTTTCTGTTTACGGCAAGGCGGAGTTGCTGTGGCAGGCATGGGTTCGATTCCCCCGCCCCCAGTCAACAGAAATATTTTTTCCATTTTCTGTTCTTGTCTCTCACTGGCACTGTTACATTTCATTATCCCACTATCATGCTGTCTACTACTACCACTAGACTTTTCGGTACCCGCTCCCTCTTCATTGAATTGAGTATGAGGCGATGAGTATGCTATGACTATGACTATACTATGATGACTATGATGACTGTGTATGTATGAGTATGATGACATGAATTGATGTATTAATATTAAAATTAATGTATGATGGTGATGGTGCAGTATGGTCGGTGGCAATATAATATTTATTAATAATTAATATGGTGGTGGTGGTGTGTGTGTATCTTCTATTTTTTAGACCTTTAACTTTAACTTCAACTTTTTAACTAACTCTAAATTCTAAATTGAGTATTGAGTGTGTAATTTGTAATTTGTTGTTACTGTGTTGCCTGTTGTGTTGTCGTTGTGTTGTTGACTGTTGAGTTACTGTTGTATTGTGTAGTAGTAGTAGTAGTGGTAGGTAGTGCCCTAGTCTTAGTGTAGTAGTAACAGTGTGGTGAGTAGTGAGTGAGTGAGAGTACAGTGTACACTGTACTCTGATTCTGAGAGTGAGAGTGAGTGAGAGTGAGGAGAGTCAGAGAGTCAGAGTGTGTCTACCTACCTCCATCCAACATCAGGCTTATTTTCATTTACTGCCAATAAATTTCCCAGGTCAAGTTCAATAAGCTCAGAATTATTCACATCGGTAGACTTTAATATGACGGTTTCATCTTTGCTGGAAAGCACAGAATCAACGACAGTTTGTCTTTCGTCAGGCATTTCTGAATCTGCCATGCTTGCGTTGCTTGCGAGTCTGTAAAATAAAGTGAAACCGGAAATAGAATGTGACAGCAACAAACGAAAACAAGCCCTCGGTGTGCTTCGGTAGTGTTTAGAAGTAGACAGACGAATAAATGTGGATCGGGCACCTGTGATAGAAAAGTAATACTTTGCCAATAAATAACAACAACAAAAAAGACAAGAGGTCTAGACAAAATTCTCAAATTAGCCCAAAGGATGATTGTCTGGCAACGATGGCCGGCGAGGCGATGGGCACCGTTGTGTTGTAGGCACACGTTCGCATCCCACTGTCGACAATAATTTTCCTAATTTTGTCCGTTGTCTATGTTCTCGATCTGATTATCACTCTCTTACGGTATTATATTCCAAGAGTAGACAGAGTAACTGCATACAAACACATAATATGGATGGTAGATTATTTCAACGGTTGACAGGCCTGCTCGCGCTGCTCCTACAGCATAAATACAGAACATGGTTTTCTTACGGATGATACTTGCGTAACATTACATTCAATACAGTGACCATATTAATGATAACATCAGTAATAACATGAAAATAATAATTGTATAGCCCTTCTTCAATGAATTCAATCAATTTTTTTTATTTACAATAGTGGTAATGACATTAACAATATTAATGGTAATATTATTACTATCTATGTACTGTAATAATAGTAATTTTCAAGTACAATGGAATAATATGTTTATGATATTTCTCGAATCAATTTTATAACCTTAAACACACCTTTAGAGACAACCTCGCCCCCCCCTCTCTCTCTCCCTCTCTCTCTCTCTCTCTCTCTCTCTCTCTCTCCCTATATCTCTCTCCCTCTCCCTCTCTCCCCCCCCTCTCGCTCTCTCCCTCTCCCTCTCCCTCCCTCTCTCTGTCTCTCTCTCCCTCCCTCTCTCCCTCCATCTCTCTCTCTCTCTCTCTCTCCCCCCCCTCTCTCTTCCCCCCCTCTCTCTCTCTCTCTCTCTCTCTCTCTTTCTCCCCCCCCCCCTCTCTCACACACACACACACATACACACACACACACACTCCAGAAAAGATAATTGAAAATAAAATCAATAAATGAATACATTTTGCTTATCACCTGCATGTATATTATAATGTAATGTTAAACACACGAGTATTAGGTATGGTACCAGAAACAACGAAGCCAAAGAAACAACAAATGCGTCAAATATTGAATCTATGCAGTGTAATTTAATCTGTATAAAAATAGATAGATTGATATAATATTAAATAAAGCTTGGAATCTAAAAAAAAAAAAAAGAAAAATTATGTAGACGCTAATGTAGACAAACAAACAAACAAAAAACCAAACCAAACAAGGCACTGACGCTCAAAATATTCACACTATTGTAATATTATATTATGCAAATTAACTCTTAGACACACACACACACACACACACACACACACACACACACACACAAACTTACACGTCTCTCTCTCTCTCTCTCTCTCTCTCTCTCTCTCTCTCTCTCTCTCACACATTCACACACACACACACAAACACGCACAGACACACAAATAATACACAATGATCAAAAAATTAACCTCTTATCCCGCCATATATTTCGGCTCATCCATAACCAATGCTCATTAGTGATCCACTTTCGATCATGCTTACAGATGCAGATACAGATACATATAAAGACACAGATGCAGATACACATATATACATGCACACATAGATGCAGATACACATATATACATGCACACATACAGATACAGATACAGATGCAGATACACATATATACATGCACACATACACTTACATACACTAACACATACAAACACACACACACACACACATACATACACTCACAAAAAGACACACACACACACAAACATGCACTCACGCACATACATACTACATACACAGATACGTCATGTTCTTACACAGAATGCATGTCGTTGCCACCATCACATTATTATAATCATACCATAATGGAGCTAGGGGTCGAATGTTCAGACGCTAACGTTCTAGACATTCTGCCAAAATGCAGGACGTGTTACTTAGATCACCAAGGCGTCCGTGGGCGTATTTTAAACAAGAATTACGACTGATAATAATAATAATAATAAATGGCATTTATATAGCGCTTACCCACGATCATCACCATGCTCTAAGCACTTTACAGAAGCACATTTACCCCGGGTAAGCAACGAAACACTCAACACGTAATACGTCACACGCTGCCTGTTAGGCGCGAATACAA
>JARFNW010017223.1:0-14986 GCA_031763155.1 Dirona albolineata | reverse complement strand
ACTAATCGTCTACGACACCCATATAATATACAGTCACACAGCTCTTGTTTTCAACAGCATGATCCTGACTTTCTCAAATAAATGATGCTGTAAAATATAAAGTGTATTCCAAGTTCATGGAATCTCAATGGCAATGCAATGAGCTGGTTAGTTGTTTTTAGGTTTCTAGTCTATTGCAGATATAATTTCCATGCCAAGGCTTGGTCTCAGAAATGTGGTCATTGCCCAAGGCTAAAATGAAATATCTTTAAAATTATTTGCATTTATTTACATTTCAACCATTATCTTACATGAAATCTCAGTCAGGTTTCCAAATCTAAATAAATATACTTTATTCTTTGACGTAGACTAAAATAACCAATGACATCTTGATCGCAGATGCTGCAATGTGACCCACATATTCGTCCTTCACCTTTGGAGATACAAGAGCACAAATGGATCAAGACCAAGAGGACTTCAAAACTTGTGCCCACCAAGGTGTCCAATGGCAAACGAAGTGACAATACAGTATCGGCCACCAGCATTGCGCGACCCTCATAAGGGAATTATAATTTTTTTTCCTTAGAATATAATGTTTATAATGTTTATTATCATATTATGTGACCCTTCACATTCGGTGAAAAGTATGGTGCAACTAATTTGAGTCATTTTTTTATGTTTTAAGCAAATTTCGTAGTTACATAAAAGTATATAATATATATTTATTCAATTTCTTACGTGTCTATTATTAATATTACATCCATTATCGTAAGATTATTCTTAGCAAACATTGTATTCAATGCCTTTTGTATGATTTTAAATATGTAATGACATCTCAAATATCGGCAATAAACTACTCAAAGGTTCTATCCAAATTCCACATTTGAGTTTTAATTGTTGCAATATTTGTCTTTATCTTCAGTAGTCCATGGTAATACTCTTTGATGGTGTTCTCAATGTTCCAAATTATTTCTACAACTCAAGTATATGATCATGGTCAATGGAACCCTGTCACAGTATGGCAATAAACTATAAATAATTTCATATTCATAACAGAATGCACACTCATTTGGTGTCGTCTAGTTGTTTTTTTTCTCTCCTAAGCTGGGCTAGTCAGTCATGTGGCCGAAATGATCCATATTCTACACTTTGGTATTCATTGTGTTATTACTCTTAAACCTTTTTGGATGAGCTTCATTTTGGGTGAAAAATAATACACAAGTAGATCTAATTTGTTATTTAATCCCTTGTCGCCCTCTTACACCTACTATTTATCATATTTTGAATTTTTGACCACCACAGAGCTAAAGTACCAAAGGGGCATCCAATCATTCAGTCATCCACACAACGATGCTGATTACTTTACCCGGCAATCGGCATCCATCAAAATACAACAAACACAATATACTTTACAGAGTTTTTATTCTGCATGAAGGGGAGGAAGGGTGAGGGGAAGATCTTCTTCACCAATGCCAAACTCAAAATCAACGAGTAGCCTACTTGTGCTGTTCAAGCTTCCTCACAGAATCAAAGATTTCAAGGGGCTCCTTTCCATTTTATTATATATCTACACTCGGCACAGCTTAACTCTCTGGAATTACATTGAAATAGTATTTGATCACATCAGGGTGCTTATCTAATTTGTCCTTCAGCACATCTAAGCTCTGCAAATACTCCTTGGATGCAGGAACCAGCGTGGTGGGAATATAACTCCTTTCACTCGTTGAGACTACAAGGCCTGCCTCTTCAACATTAAATTGCACTTTGTCGCAATCCAGGGGTCCACATGTAAACTGCAATGATATTTTAAAGATTCAATTTATTTTCAATAAATGCTAGTAACAAACTTAATACCTAAATTAAGAAAAGCTGTCTTGACTCTTGACACAGTTTGGACCATAAAGCTGTAGAAAATGTCATTAACGTTAAAAGAATGAGAGAACAAAAGGAGAACCCAAGCATCTTAAAACAAAATTTAATCAGCCATAATAACACAAGCCAAGCATGCAGTCAGGTCTTTGCCCTCTAAGTTGACCTTTCACCACAACATATTTGGATATTTCTACCTGTGGCGTAACATGATAATCGTCCTATGTTTTCTGTTCACTGATAAGATGACACTCTGTACCTACTTGACCTATATCCCCTGGGGCCCATCAGGCCAGGCCAAGATAAGTGGGCTGGAATTATAATCATAGTATAGCCTCATCATTATAGATTGCCTATTAAGGTATTGACATCAATCATTATTATCCACTGTCTTACCGGATACTTTAATCACTGCTTTATCAGTTAAGAATGCTTGACCGGATAAATCAAATGAGGTACTTTTGCAGATTGCACACGACCACATGCTTCGAGTGATGATTTAAACCTCAGATATGTATCGCACAACATTTGCTAAAGATAATCAGGCCTATCATGCAGTTTCGTCTTTTCATTTCTAAGCAAACAACAAGTTGAAAGACCCAGGATGAAATCAGATGATTATCTTAATAAATTGATAATTTGTTAATGTTTATTAAAATATTTGTAATAATAGGCTAGCTACATGCTGAAAAATAATTTGATCTAAATGAAATGGGTCCATACATGGATCCTGAAAATCATCTTACTTTAACATCTAAAATGTTAATAACTATAAGGCATTTATTTACTCATGTTTCATTACGATACAACATCATTTAGATTATGAAACCATTAAATTTTGCTTCAAGTGTGTTGGTATTGCTTAGTTACACAATCCTAATCAGGAAAAGAATGCGTTCTATCTATCTCATACATTATCATTAAGTAAACTAACCCAAAATCAGATACAATATAAAAGCAAGGAGAACTGAGACACTGAAATGAGAAACGATGGGGTACTGTCTAGAAGTTGAGTCAGAACAGACATGAGTTGAGGACATGTAGAGGACGACAGATCTTGGGTACCCACTGTTGAAGATCAGCTTGTCCTATAATAATATATCTATGGTCACTAGAACCATGTTTATGGTGGCTGATTTTGTCTACTCAAGTTTGTTAGCACAGTAGTACTAAGGCAGTGGTTATTTATTGTACCAAGACTTGTCAATGGAATCTCTATAGCAGACAAAGGTGTCATGAGAGGTTGCTCATCATCCCACACTGAGCATGCAGACATGGCCGCCTACCTTTTTCGTTGCCTCCTCACTACTCTCCCTTATCTCACAGCTTCATAAAGTAGAGGCAGAGAGTTAAAAAAGGAGATTTTGGGTTGGGGCAGTGAAGAAAGGTACAAAAGGCAGGGGAAACATGGATCTTGTGTGATGAGACAAAAGTCCTTGCCACTCGTCACATTAATGAGTTAATCATGAAGACAGGTCCATGGATCTAATTGTAACTACTAGTTAGCTACATAATGGTTCTTTTCAAAGAAACCACAGGTCCCGCACACCAGACAGGTATTGTCTCAGCACTAATGGTCATGGTTAAAAGATCTGGTTATCTTCAGTAAATATTTAGTTATGTCCCTTTTAATATTCAAGCTCTAGGATTTATTCAACTCACGAGAAGAAGGTTAGCTATTGTTATGATGACATGAATTAATTGTTGTTTGCACTGGTCAGTTAGCCATCATTTCACCCCTCAAAACCAATCACAGGTCCCAGGTTTAGAAAGGGGTGGGACTTACTACAATAGCGTAACTTGAGAATGCGTCTGAGCAAGGATGAGAACAATGATCGGATGTCACTGATTGCTTTGACTTCAGACAATGCACATTGTTGCTACTGCTACTGTATTCAGCAGTTCAGCACACTATTACACTATCATACAAGACTGTTCTCATTTCAAATTTTATTGGGATCAATTATAATGGTTAGTAAATGATAAATCTTTAGCGCAAGCAATTGAAAAATCATTCTTGTTTTTACTACAAGGTGCTTCTGCTCCAAATCAGATTGAAATCTGCAAGCCGAACACGCGTTGTGACATAAATTTATCTGAGGCGTGAAGGACTGGCCTTTCACAAATCAATGAATGCTGAGCAGGTATGTACGGTAAACAAGTGAAAATAGTAGAAAACTAATGTAATACTAATACACACTGGGATAAGGGTCAGGGCTGGTGATAATTTTATGCCTAAAATACCTGCACCCTAACTGAGATGTTTTCCTAAGCGCTTGGTGGGCTTAATGGCATAATGCGGTACCCACCCTGCATGTCCCCTTTACCACATACCTCCAAATAGGGTTTCTCTGAGTCCGGCTGCAGTGTTACATCTTCTGCACCAGCCTCAATAGCAATATCTATGTATTTGTCTAAGGGAAAGCTGTCTGGGTCATTCAAGGCTGTCGCAAGCTCTGATTCTGGTACTTCAGCCTCAACAATTCCTCTATGATCAAATAAATCTGCAGCTGGAGAATTAAGATTGAACCTGAAAATCAAACAATGCCAAGTTTTAGAACAAATGGAGCTAAGATATTATTAAAAAAGTTAAGTTTTTTATGCAGTGGGCTCATCACCTGCTCGTCTTTAATTCCTGATGCAGAGACTTTCTAGCCATGTGTTATGTGATGAGTGGTGTAAGACCTCATTGGCATTTGGATTAACTTCCATTTGTCATGTGCACCCTTCAGAGCTTGGCATATGGCTGGCCCCTACACTGCTTCTTGCTGTATAAAGGGGACTCGATAAACAAACAAACAAGTCTTAACACAATGAGTGAACCAAAAATTACCAAGCTTGGCAATAATACTTATTACAAAGTTCAACATAGAGTAGACACAGATAGAAATCATATAAATGTATGTGTTATACATTTTATTTATATATCAGGTGTTACATTGAACAAAATGAAGCATTTTAAACTCCATAATATTAGTAGATGGAAAAGTGGGATGAGATGTGCAGCTTTTCTGCTATGACCATTAGGTAGTTCCTTTAAATTCTATTACAATGATCTAAAACCAAGATAATGAATGAATTCACTTGTGATTGATTGACATCCGCCTAGCAAGCATGACTCACCAATATGTGCCAATTCAAGAAAAGTACAGTCAAACGTCGCTATTATACCGCCAACTTTCGACCAAAGCAAAGTTGGCAGTATAAAAAGTTTGACGTTATAAAAAGACAATAAAAATTGACAAGGAGGATAACCGGATGATCTACAAGGCAAAAGTACATGAATGCTATGGCTGCCTTAGGGTCAATCATTGCTGTTGACACCTATTTTCTTCTTCTTGTGTTTATCACTTATCTAGCACTGCAGTGATTCCTGTCATTTTGATTTACTGCATAATCAATAATCGTTGGTGCCTGCACTATTGATGAATTTCCCCACCTGATGAAATATATAAACCAATTTGTACTCATGCTTCACTCTTTCGCATAGTTGACCTGTCAATGCAACAAGCATGATGACACATGTGATGCAGGAATCAAAGCAGTGCACTGTATACCTTGAACCCCATGACATCTCACTCACGTTTTCTTAATAACAAAACTATTATTAGTCAGTTTCATTTAATTGAAGCTTCATTGTGGCAATCATTGGCAGTATTTTCTGTTTTGGTTTATTGGCGGTAATCGTTGGCAGTGTAACAAGCATTTATTCTCATTATTATTATAGGCCTACATGTCTCGAATGCTACAGACAAATCGTTGGCAGGAGGCAGATGGTAGTGTAACAAAATAAAACACTGTTTTAGTATGACACCCAGTCTGCAATATGAATGTGATCAGTGATGCCTGTACCCAATTATTATTAACCATAAAGCTATTAATGTTATTTCTCGTCTTTTCGTACAGGTATGAGACAGTAATGAAAATATATGTGCTTGCTATCATTCTAATTCTATATTCATATTTTAACATTCCTAATTTGACGTGATGACACAAAACTACACGCGTAACAACAGGGATATTGGTGACTAGTGACTTTGCCCAAAATTGGTTAAAAGAAGATGGTGATGACTGGGTCATGTGGTAAAGGTGGACGCACATATTATCATGCACCACCAAAAACACAACTGCAATGGAAAAGAAAGAGAGGCCCGCCAGAGGAAATGTGGCGACAAACGGTCGGAGAAGAGCTAAAAGAGGCAAGTCCGGCATGGGAGACAATTAGCAAACTGACAGTAGTGTAGGTCTAGATTTTGATGCTTTATGTACCCCATGACATCAATAGGTTTAAGTTTAAACCATAGCCTCAATGTAAAAAATAGTTTGGGATCGAGGCCATTCAAAAAGTTAAAAACATCGTTTAAAAAAGGAATTACCCATATTTTTTAATAACTCCTTGAAGAAGACCCTTTGTATGCACAGGTTTTAAAGCAAAACATTCCAGAACAATGGCACTGTTTGAAGGACCACGTCCCT
The DNA here is from genome assembly GCA_031763155.1 of Dirona albolineata. NCBI lineage: Eukaryota > Metazoa > Mollusca > Gastropoda > Nudibranchia > Dironidae > Dirona > Dirona albolineata. The sequence goes on along the minus strand of JARFNW010017223.1, from coordinate 8,662 downwards.
CAAAAACAGTCAAGTTTGATGGGTCACGTAGCTTGATCTGATTTGTGAAAAGAAGAAAAAAAGGAAGGGGGGAAAAAATGTTTACAAATCAGTGTAACCCTTAGTTAGCCTTTTCTTCATTTTATGGTTGTCATAAAACATCAATGATGAGTTATAAAAAATTGAATACAACATAAACATAAATAGTCAATAACACCTTTTTCTGCTTAAAACAAGCTTGAAATTATGAATTATAATGAGCAAACCACAAATACTGCTATTTTTCACCACGTTACAGACTTAGATGACAGTCTGGACAAAGTAAGTGTAACAAATTTCAACAGGCTATCTAATTTAGTTTATAATTTGTGAATTTATTTGTGAAGCATATCGGTTTTTTATTTTTCGTGAAAACATGGTGGCAACCAGAAAGCATCATGGTCAAAAACTGGTGGCAACGTACGGATTAAAGATGTGGCACAATGAAGGGTGTGAAGGAAATGTTCATGGTGGCGGCATACATTTGGGTTCTTACGTGTAAAATATGTTCCAAAAAGGTGGTAACAAACTGCTTCTTATTCACGAACATCGATTTTTTTCCTTTTGAAAAAATAAAAAGGGCAACATGTTAGTTGTCACCCCTTCTATTTATAAGACCATACATTGTCAGTATGGTGTAAGGGTCTCACTTTGTTCCTTCACTACTCAAGACTCAGTTTTTAAAATATATTTATTGATACCAATGTACCAGACAGTATTCCATTTAGTTACTCGCTTGAGGATTCTTGTTTAAATGCCAAGCTCTTCGTATCGCTTTAGTTCCAACGTAAGCAATATAACACACAGCGTCACTTTTGTGATATCTTAATTCGTTGACGATGAGTCATTCGCTGCGTGTGTGGTCCGCTACCGTATCAACAGCAATCGAACCGACAGCCAGCCAGTACTGCTTTAACTAAAGTATCACTTTTGAATAGGGCTGTGTACGTCGTGAACAGGGTTTCACTGTATTGTATAGCCTGTCAGACGCAGAAACACCCTATCCAAATTATGGCAGAGTTCAAACATTCTATTACAAAAACTAACAAATGAGGAACAAAAGGTAAAGAAAAATCTTCACTCACCGTTCTTTCAATTGTTCTGTCTATTGCATCGTTGGGTATATTATTGGAACGAGCCCATTTAATTAAGTTTGCAAGACCCGTGTTGAGCTTGGGATTCTTTTCAGGGTTTCGGCCTATACAAATGAATCAAAATATAGTCAAATTCAGTTTTGTTTTTTTCAATATTCTTTTTTTTTTTTGCCTTTGAATCACAATCACTTTCTGCTATGAAAGATATTTTCTAATCAGTAAACGCTACATTTTGAAGAGTGACAATTATTTCTCTTACATCCATATAACATGATGTAAAATTATTAATATTTAGTAAAATATAATTTTTTAGTACATCTAGAGAAAAGCGTAAAAACATTCATAATTGTACACAGTACCACACTGTTACTGTTGGGTCGTTAGTTTTCATTTTATTAATCTTATGAACAATTTCAATTACAGTAATCTAAAAAAAAAGTTACGATTAAGTGCAGGTGCCATGAACCCAATTGTGATTTAGCGGAGTGGACTGCATGTATATTGAATAATAGCCTTTTCATTTGAAAACTGTCAGTGTCAGATCTTGCATTCAGGCTGATCCTGCAATAAATACTTATTAAAATCACAACTCACTTAAGACAAATGTAACTTTCCGTGCCAAGACACTAGTTTTTTCTCCCCTAGCTTTATCTTGAGCTCCTTTTATGTGCTTGATGTTCGACCATTTGCTATGTCCAGCATCACAACATGCAGTTGAATGAAGATGACGAGAGTGGTTCTTTTTTACAACATAATTCAGAGAAGCATTTCGATCGTTTTGTGCTGATGAATGAGCCGAACATGGAGAAAATAATAAATGTATGGACCTTTGTGAAGATCCACAAACATTAGAAAGACTTTGGGTATGGCAAATGTTTTGAAGGCTTTTTATATGTTTCAGTTTTAATGACAGACTCCGAAAAGCCATTGTCTCCAAACTACAATAGTGATGACTTGATTGAAACGACTCTTTTTAAGTTTTTATAATCATCTAATTTTCAGCTTCAACTTGCCACTCCAATCTGAAATATAAGATAAAATTTGTATCCAATTATAAATTTGCCATGGTTGTCTCAAAGCATACACATAATATATTACGAGTTGCATATATCTATACACACATATATATATATAAATTATTCAGAAACAACATTTTAACATGATACAAAAACATGTATCAGTATCATAATTATTTAAAAAATAATCCCCCAATATAAATGATCCTTGTTCTCCAACATTATTTAAACTACAAAATAGACTCCGAAATCCCTACTTCTATTTCATGTTTCACATTTTCATCTCCATTTTCAATCCAATATATAAAAACGTTTCCGGTTTCCCCTTTATCAATAAAAATTACGACAGTATATCTGACAAGATGAAGAAAATATAATCAAATGAAGGGAGAAGTACGTTTCTGGTTCCATCAATTGACATGATATTCACTGGAGCAGACTACAATGGTACACTCTGGCAAAAAAGGTGTGCAGCCCATTTCAAAGGTCAACCAATTACAAACTGGAGAACTAGTGGTCATAATATATTTTATAGCAATAGTGACAATAACAACAGTGATATTGACAATGCATTGTAATAATATGAGAAGTGACACCAAACAAGTCCCCCCTCCAAGCACTGTGGCAAGAGTCAAAACACCAGTATTAAATAATGTTAATGAGGTCTAGGCCGGCATTTGTGCCATTGGGCGATCAGCTGCACCTCTCTACTATATTGTCATGTGATCCTTGCCTACGCCTACATGACAGAGCTGGAAAACGGTGACCTTGATGTCATGGAGGGACAGGTGGCCGTTGCCATGAAAGTGTTTGGTGATCTGTGTATTGTCATTTTCAATATATTATATTGCAAAGGGGTTGGATTTTCTATATTCCTGGCCTCAAGCAACCTCATTACATTTTATATTTTTACATTCACTCGACTCACATTGCAAACATAGAGCATGATCATTTACACACTTTATCTCATTGTTATAAATCAGCAAAATGTCTTTTTATTCTTATAATTCGACAATCAAATTAATGAGGCAATGTCTTCAACTTCAACCACCCTCATTCTCATCATAAATACAATCTAGCTACTGCCACACTTCTCTCATTCTCAACAGAAAGTATTCATCATCGTCATCATGACTGGGAACACACAAACAAACTACTAACAATGAACCATTGTGTATTGTATTTGTTGTATTAGATTAGTATTAATAGTATTAGTCCAGAAGAAATATAGACCTATCCAGGCAGATCCAAGTGGAATCTAGGCACTGAGACTGAGAGGCAGACTGACTCACTGGATCTGGAGGGTGGTGTGAGTGTGAGAATGAGGAGACTGACAAGAGTAAGAAGAAAGAGTTAGGAAGAGTAAGAGTAAGAGTAAGACGTAAGAGTAAGAACTTAAGATTAAGACAGACGAGAGAAATGAAGAAATGAAATGTCTAGTTAAAACCAGCTTATCATGAGCCGTTAAAGCAAACTGTAGTCCATAAGTTAGCTAAAATTTGATCTTGATTGATGTCACATTGATATGATGCGAACGCAAATAATCAAAATGCGTATATTATTATTATATCTAGCTAGTAGATACCGGTTGAATGTTTAGCAGGCGGTTTCAATGTCAGTGAACTTGGGAAAATTGAGTAAACAAAATGTGTTACTTAACAGTTAACAGTTGTTGCAGTCTACTTAACTTAGCTAGAAATATTCGCATAATACTTTTCGCCTCATTATTATTTTATTTTATGAGATACCCAGATTGAGGATGTCATGAATTGTGCGCAATGTGCGCGCGTGTGTGCTCTTTCGAATGTTCACACTGCGTCAATCTGCCCCTTACTTTAAAAAAAAATCGTTATCAAGATTAAGACAACATTTTGATCATCACAACAGCTTTATGAACTTGCTTGATCGAGTTTGCTAAATCATGCAGCAGTGGTACTGGATCTCGTGCAGACATCATCATTATCCTTCATATTTTTCTTCTTATTCTTATCATTAGTATTATTACTATTACTATTATTACTAACATCATCATCATTATGCCTCGGTTGTTAGCAGCGTTAGTCCATGTCCAAAAATTGTATTAGCGCCTAACAGGCAGCGTGTGGCTTATTAAGTGTTGTGTTCCCTTGCTTACCCGGGGTAAATGTGCTACTGTAAAGCGCTTAGAGCATGATGATGATCATGGATCATGTCCACGTTTGTAAGACAAATTTCCGAAAGGATGAATAAAGTTTATTATTATTATTAAGGGACTAGTATTAGTATGTAGTAATGAGTATGCCTGCCTACCCAATCGCTTGTAAAATTGAGATTTGTGGAAATCCTAAGGAAATCTTTTTTTACAATCATTGTAACATGTTCATTAAGAAACAATGTAGATAAAATAATGTAATGTGTTACTATGTGAATGAAGATTTCGGACAAGGGGTCAGAAATAATAATTATTATAGTATGATGAATAGTTGTTAAATATGGTAGTTGTTTAGGGAATCTTTGCCCAAGGACTCAACAATGAGGCAAGCATTGCCATGATTTGAGTCTGGCCACCTGGTCATTCAGCAATTGACGCCACATTACATGGGAGTGGGAGCACAGGGAGAGGTTTATAGACTAATGTTAAGAACACAATGTCCACCGAAATAGAGGCAGCATGGATGATGGCATTGTGATACGTCTTTGTCAGAATGAAGTCAGGAGTAAGAAACTGTACAATATCAGAGGTAATAGAAAAGAGGGGGTGTAGGTATTAATTTGGATGCAAAGAGGAAGACACTGGATAGAGGTCAATGGCAAAAGTTTGTCCGCACTTTACCTTACACCGAAAGGTAGAAAGGAAATTGATAAAGAAAGAAGAGAAGAGGTCAGGAGTAAATCAACATTTTGTGTCACTTACTGTATTATATACATTGAAGCGAGATTCAAATTCTGCATGTGAACTATTTATTTCAGTTTTTGTGACAAAAACACCAAACCCAAGTATAGTAGTATTAGTATATATTGTTCAAACTAAAATGAAAGTGTTAGGGATATTAAATTTCTGATATATGTGTTTCAATTAATAGAGAATCAATTCTCTGGGTAAACCGAGAGCAAAGGCAACAATTGAGATGAGGAAAGCACTTCATCTTATATATAAGACAGGTACAAACAATCAAAACAACAAAACAAGTTGCATATTATTATTTGCTTTATTCTTATATGATTATCAATGTCATAGTAAAATGGCAACAAATACAATTGTTGTCATGTTTCCCGTAAAAAATAAAGGCAAACTACATGTATCATGAAACATGCTACCACAACTCGGAACCAAAAAATCACAATCAGCATAAGTCTTATCTTAATCTTATGATAATTTCAATAAAAAGGATATAATACTCACGCAGTCAAATTCTAACACACTTGGATATTCATCTACACTCACATACTTTATAGGTGAATTTATTGATTACCTATTTTTGTTTCAATGAACGTTCAGGACAAAAGAGAAAACTGTTTACATAACTATTACTCATTCATTCAAATGATTATAAATTGATATGAAATTATATGCATTATGTGATAAGGAAAAAAGCTCTGTAACGTAGAAGAGTCTCTTACACTGGCCAACAACAAGAAAAGAAAAAAAAAAAAAAGGAAAAGAACGAATTTTGAAAAATCTAAAAGTAAAAAATTAGAATAAACAAAAACAAAAGATCCAAAGATTTCATCAATGTATTGTCAAACAAACAAAAATATTAAAGCAGCTTTCAAGTGCCAAAAAAGCATCATATCAGTTTAAGAAAAGATAAAGATGGGTTTAGTCTTTATCCGGATACAGTCTTTGTACCACTTATCCCCCAGCAGGCTGTGTCACTCAATGTCCTCATGTCCATAGGGAGCATACAGTAGACCAGCCTGTTGGGCTGCAGCATATTATCATACTGACTATATCTTTCTCTTCCTGTTGCCGGGTACTCAACCACACCTGACGTGAGTGAGGAAAAATGTGTAATGAGGACTCAACATTGACAGTGGCACAATCTCGAGTCGTACAGCCTAAAATTGTCAGCAAAGGACACCACAAGCGCAAATAATTAACACCAAATTATTTGCAAGGATGTCTTCAAAACAGTCATAGTCATAACTTAAAATCTTTCAAAAGGAGAAAATAGAGAACATAAAATATGAAAACGCATAATATTTTTACACATCATAATAACAAGCGGGTGGTGAGGTGGTAGTTCTGTGTTAAATTTGAGATATAACTATTTTCTTTCTCTATTAAAAAAAAATAAATCAACATATGAAACCTTTCAGTGCTAGGTTTCTTTGGGTTCATTAATTTTAGGGGGGGGGTTCTCTTGATTTAAAAACATACTGGGTTAAAATAAAAGATGTTTTTTTATCATCTTAACGATAAATAATCATATAATAAAACCTTTTAAACAAGGTTATCGCAAAAAAGAACGTGTCCAAAACATTTGCTCACACACATATATATATATATATATATATATATATATATATATATATATATATATTGCAAAAGTGTCCAAAAACATATCATGAAGCTGTCATAAACTTAATTTTCCAAGCCACCCCCCCCCCCCTTTCCCCACAAAGGATATAAATAAATAAACAGCAGTAAATTGCAATATTATGCAGTGAGTGCGTACATGATTATGAAGTGTGACTCTGTTTGTTTTACTACATTTATCAGTTTCCCCCAGCGAGAATAACAAATCAATGAGTACTTTTCTATAGCAGATTACAAATTGTGATACAGCACTATGATATATTCCAATATGGGACTGTCAGGGTCAGCTTAGGGTGAGACATTGAATGAAATTAGCAGGCAAAGACACAACAAAACTACGCAATTCCATCTGATACAAAGGTCTTAATAGATCTTTAGATCAAGATCATATAAAAAACTAACTAAGCAATGCATTGTTTTCAGTTTAATTTATTTTGAGCTCATCTATTTGAGCAATCAAATTCTTTACTGACAATATTGGGATTACAGCTGTTTAAAAATCATTGCCTTCAAAATGTTGTATTTCGTACAATCATTCGTTTGTGTACAACGGAGTAAAGTTTGGGTTGAACACTATATTCCAGCACCTAAGACCAGTGTGATCTTTATGAACTTAATGAAACATTTGAACCTTCAAAACATCTGTAAAATCTTTTTCGCACATTTTCAAATTGACACTGCATTCAATTGTACCTCAAAGTTTTAAAGTTTTGTTGGTTATTAAATTCCTTTCAATGTCACTAAAATTGGTATAATTACATCACATGGTAATGGAGGTTAAAATGACAAAGAAAGATATATTTACATGCAGTCTGAATTTGCTATTAATAGCATTCACATAACATAACATGTCAAATAATATCACAAGGTCCCATCAGCAAAAGTTACCGTCATATCATAATGAGATTTAAAAAAGAAAATTATATATTGTATATAAAGTTTATAACTTTTTTACTCCCTACATCGCTTTAAAAAAATTGTTTTCAATTTAATGTGACAGAAGTTACCATTCTAAAAATATAACAAATGATACTAAATTTCAAAGTTGCATCAAAGTCAAAGGCTGCAGGGTTCAAAACGTTCAGGGATTTACATCAAAGTTAGGAAGAGTAAAGCCCATGTAAGATTTACAGTAAAATAGAAAGTTATAGAGAGAGATTCCACCTGCCTAGGATTTTTTACAAATGAAATTTTTACAGCACCTTTCTATGATTTAGTTCTAGTATCTCTAATTGCACTAATGACGGGAAAAAAATTTGCTTTGGTAACAGCAGAGATTGCAATTTTTCTCCAATGAACAAGATAAGATCGTCCCATACATAAAATAGACAACGAATAAATCATATGACGCAGTAGCAGCTTTGGCTTCCATTATTCTCATTTGAACCCTGTCCCAAAGTCAGGTTTTTATTTGTCGTTTCCCATAACCCAGGTGTTTGAATAATCTGTGATGAGAAAACAAGACAATCGTGTAAATATTAATATGCATTCAAATTTCTATAATTCAACTCATTAATATAATATAAGACATATTTAAAGTGAAAGTCGAAGAACTTGAAAAGTCGCTAAAACTAAAATCATTTCACCTCTTAGGTGTGTTCTTTGTTGCACACACTAGACTAAAATTACCATCCAAAAATATTGAATAAACAATGTTTAGAATAATCTCCCAAGCTAATACTGAGCCAAGGTGTCTACTTACTTTCTCTACCAGTTCCTCAAAAGCACACTGAACACCATCATTAGTTTTAGCACTTGCTTCGATGAACAATGTGTGATGTTTGCGTGCAAACCTAAGGCCTTCTTCTTTGGTAACTTCATGTCTTTCCTAAAAATTGAAAGAAGAAACAATAACATTTTGATTGACCATATATATGTTCTTCAGTTTATATTATTGTGCCATAAAGCATAATAAAAAATGGTCACAAAACATGAAAATTTTAAAAATCCAATGAGATTCTCTGATATTATCAGAGTGCTCATGGCCATTGTTAGAGACACTATCTTATAATGAT
>JARFNW010017001.1:0-12635 GCA_031763155.1 Dirona albolineata | reverse complement strand
CTATAAACCTATCTCCTGGACTATAAACCTATCTCCTGGACTATAAACCTATCTCCTGGACTATAAACCTATCTCCTGGACTATAAACCTATCTCCTATAGTTATAATAGCCATGACGTTAGGACCAACCTGAATAGGGATGATGAAGACCAGGGGTGTGATCTGAAGACCCAGGTGAGGATTGTTCAGACATGTATACAGGCCTCTGTTGCTGCTGCTGTTGCTGCTGCTGCTGTTGTTGCTGCTGTTGTTGCTGAATTGACATCTGCTGCTCCTGAGAAACAGCAGCAAGTGAGGACGGTGGCATGGCTGTGCCTGCCGATGACAGCGCCGTCTCTGATGCCTGCGCCAGAAGATTGAGTGGAGGTCGAGTCATTCTATAGTGGGGGTGGTGAGGGGGATAGCCCGGCTGAGACTGGTTCAAGTACACGTTGGACGAGTCTTGCATTTGCTGATGCTGTGGCTGGCTGTGGGGTGGCGGGTGTGAAGGCGGGTGTGAAGGCGGCCGTTGCTGTTGTTGCTGTTGCTGTTGTTGTTGTTGTTGTTGCTGTGACATCATACTCATTTGTTGCTGTTGAGAAAGCGATTGTTGATTGTGGAGTAGATGCTGCTGCTGTTGCTGCTGTTGTTGTTGTTGTTGCTGCTTCTGGATAAATTGATGCTGCTGTTGCTGTTGTTGGTGCTGTTGCTGCTGCTGTTGTTGCTGTTGTTGTTGTTGTTGTTGTTGCTGCTGTTGTTGCTGTTGTTGTTGTTGCTGTTGTTGTTGTTGCTGCTGGTGATGAAACTGTAGTTGAGTTTGGGCCTCCGATGAAGGAGGGAAGCTAGGGAGGGACTTGGTAGTGTTGGAGGTGGTGGTCGGCAGGACAGGTGCTGGGTTCCTGGAGGAGGAGGAGGTTGCAGGGGGGGAGCTGAAGTCAGGCTCAAACGTCGACTCTCCAGCTGCCACGGCATTGATGGTCGACTGCAGTCGCTCCAGGGCCTGAATGTCCGTAGTGTAGGATCGAATCACCTGCAGGATAGTGGGAGAGAAAACATAAATCAGCACCTTGGTGGCAAAACAAAAACAAATTATATTAACATGTTTGTTTGTTTTTCATCAAAAGAATTTGGACACAGCAGGCTGAACACCTGCTTGTCTCATATCATCTCCGACCCGTAGTACGGTATTTTCAGGGCACTAATACTGTGTATGTTTGGACCCTTTTAAAGATGTTGCATTACTAATCATTTATCATGTAAATCAATAAAACCACGGATTAGAATGATTCTTCGATCCATGACTTCACAATTTTACAAAATAAAGTACTAAAGGTTTCGATTCTTTTCACAGTAGTAGTAGTAGTAGTAGTAGTAGTAGTAAAATCATATCAAAGGCTGTATACCTTCTGTTTGAAATCCATCTTTTGGGCACAGCCTTGACAATTTTCAACCAAAAGTCCTGAAAGTTGTCCAAGTATTCAACCTTGGGTTCAACCTTGGGAACTTGGGTTCAAACTTGGGAACTTGGGTTCAAACTTGAGAACTTGGGTTCAAACTTGGGAGCTTGGATTCAAACTTGGGAACTTGGGTTCAAGCTTGGGAACTTGGGTTCAAATTCAGGTTCAAACTTGAACCTCTGTGACAAAAACTACACTTGTGATGCCTCTAAAAATAGCAATACTGTTCACAAGCCAAATTTTTCAAATTCCTTTTCCAGTACTTTGACTTTGGATTTCTTCATTATCCCTCAGCACAGCAGTCAAGCAGTGATAGTAATAATAACAGTGGTGTAATAGTTTTTTAAAAACAACAAAAGGACTAAGGGACTACTACTGCCATGACTAATTTCACACTTTGACATCTATTCATATATTTCAACTGAACACTTTTGTCCTGTGTCCTTGGGTATTGTTCAGCTACATTATTTCTAAGGCCAGACCCCATGTTCACACCATACCTAAACAGATAGAATGTTTTGGCACAGTCTTATTGCAGTGAATTAAGCTCAAAACATGACCTGACTATTACTGTGTTTATATGCTACGTTTTGAGTATGATTCAATGCAAAGTAATTGTGCTAAAGTAAAATGTGCTAACTGGTTATGTGAGGTCTGTGAATACCAGTGCAGGCTAATTTTGTAGAGTCTGGTTAAGTATTGTTCAGTGCTATATTTAGTTATATTCATTAATGACAAAAAAGAAGAGAGTGAAGTAGTGACCCCTAAATTTCTCTTGAGTAGTTTTCAGTGAATGAAATGCAACAAAAGTTTTTAACAGAATAAAAATCATTTCAATAGGACAAGATCATTAGATTTTCCCCAGCAACTTGACCTTGCTATTATAAATCATGAGATTCCTTATTGGAAAGTTGTTTATCACAGTACTTTTTATTTACAATAGACCAATCTCTGGGAAATGGAAAACCCAAGCAAGTGGTTTTCAACTATTTCAGTGCACTTTCTGATGTTTCCTCTGTTTTCTTTCGTTCCCCATTTGACTTTTATTATTATTTTTATTCTTAGGGCCATGGTTTTGTGAAAGCAGTTGAGCTATTGTTATGATTGGACAAGAGAGTGGATTTCAGATATAAATCTTCTTGTGAGATTTTCAGGGTTCTGTCACATACTAATAAAGATAAGATAATAAGTTATTTCATCCGCGCTGGGAAATTCTTTGTACAGACGTGAATAAAAGGTAGCTGAAAGGTACTTAAGGTAGATAGAGCCTTTTAAATCTCAACACAACAAAATGTTTAAACCGTCCCTACCTTCTTGGTCTCGCCACTGGTTCTGAGAGACGACTCCACGTTGATCTTCACCACATCTGTGTCGGCAGACATCGTGTAGGACACGTTCTTGAACTGCTCTGGCTTCTTGTTCTCCTTGACGGTGGGAGGGATGTTCAGCTTGGACACCACTGAGGCCCCGGTGGTCGAGGGAACGGCAGGTGGATGAGGCACCTTTGTCGGCATGGTGGAGGGGGTTGATGGTGTGGGCACTGACGGAGCGGAAACAGGTCCTGGTGGGTGGGTCTTTGTTGATGATGCTGGTGTGTAGGACGCTGATGCAGATATTGATGATGATGATGATGAGTTCGAGTTTGAATTTGCATTGCTTCCCTGTAAGATTTGAATACCCCCTCCTGAATTTGACACATTGTTTATTGATGAAAGCGTCGACACAGGCGTTGATGAAGGTGTCGATAACGACAATGATATTGATGTTGACGATGGTTGTTTTGAGGTAGCGGTGGATAGAGATGATACATGAGGAGGTCCCGAAGATGGAGGAGGAGGTGGTGGTGGTGGTGGTGGTGGAGGAGGGGGCTGTTGTTGCTGCTGTTGATGCTGCTGCTGTTGTATATGAGACGGGTGGTGAGACGACTCACTAGTTTCCACCACAGGAGCCGGCCTCTTCGATTTCTCTTTGAATGGCCGTGAAATAAGTTCGGCTGTTCCATCTGATGATTTTCTCAACACAAGTTTCAAATCTCCTTCCCCCTTCGATCGGCTCTGAGACGGATAGTCAGACGAGGACGATGAGGACGTTCTGTAATAATCACGACTAGAGTTTCCCTCATAAATCTGCGGCTGAGACTGTCCGTCCATGCGGATTCGAAGTGGTGGAATGACTGGCCTGGATTCCGTCCGCTGGGACGATTCCGAGGAAGCCCAGGAGGACGAGCTGGTGAAGCTAGACTGAGCTGAAGGATTGGGAGAGTGACTAGACTGTGTGGGGAGGGAGATCTTGAGGGTGGTTGGGCCTCCACTTGAGGGTGTAACTGAAGGCAAGGATGAGGAGGAAGACATGGTGAAAAATGACGGTATGGCTGAGGATGGCGGCGCTTGTGATGACTTCAATGATCCTGTGCTACTACTACCTGATGATGATGATGATGTTATTGACAATGTTATTGATGCCGGTGTGGACTGCTGCCGGGTATGAGAGTTCTCCGACACTGAGTTGACTGTGGATTGTGACCCTGATAAACTAGTTTGTGCCGGATGTGTCGAGGATGTAAAAGACATAGGTGGTAGTGATGGAGCATCTTTACTTTTATCTGACGTTAACATAGGTGGTGTTGACATCATTGTTACTTTGTTTTCTACACTTGTCACTACAGTGTCATTAGCAATTGATGCTGGTGTAGAATTCATCTTTGAAGCCGAGTCGGTGGACAAAATTTCATTTCGACTTTTTTCTACAAATTCAGATTTTGATTCCTCTTTTAACGTTGATTTATTCCCTGACGATATTGACAACACGATTGACGATGACGAGACTGAGGTTGTTGCTGATAATTTAGAGGCAGAGTCGATGGGAGGAACACTGTTTGTAATTGTTGATAACGACGTGGATGATTCGGCAACCGTCACAGAATTTTCAACCGAGACGCCTGAGTGAGCCGACTTCTGGAAAGTTAAGGCAGAGAGAGATTCTGAAGGCCGTTTCTTCAAGTCAGGATTGTTTTGTGGTATAAAATTGGCAAGGGAATGGGACACAGAGGAGATTTGGGAAAAAATAGCAGACGCCATAGACGTGGTGGCAGGTGAAGACGTTATCTGAGGTGTGGCCGTTGAGTTTGAATTCACAGAGATTGTTGACGATGGTGTGGTGACAACGTTTGATGAGGGCGGCAATTCATCTGTCTCCATGTCTGCCTCAACTCGAGGGGCCGTAGAAGATGGAGGGACGGCATTGGATACAGTCTGGTGTGCAGGATTACTCGTAGATGTATCCATAGCTTCACTTCCCGTTGCTATCGCAGTAGACGGCTGGTGATCTGTGCTTTCATTTTCGTCATCTGTACCACAGTGGATTCCATCTCCGCACACCCCTTTCTTCGTATTTCCATCCCCATCACCTTCATCTTCATCATCTGTGCCACAATGAATTCCATCGGTGCAAACTGTTTTCGTTTTTACAGTAGCAGTTTCATCTTCATCATCTGTGCCACAATGAATTCCATCGGTGCAAACTGTTTTCGTCTTTACAGTAGCAGTTTCATCTTCATCATCTGTGCCACAATGAATTCCATCAGTGCAAACTGTTTTCGTCTTTACAGTAGCAGTTTCTTCTTCATCATCTGTGCCACAATGAATTCCATCGGTGCAAACTATTTTCGTTTTTACAGTAGCAGTTTCATCTTCATCATCTGTGCCACAATGAATTCCATCGGTGCAAACTGTTTTCGTTTTTACAGTAGCAGTTTCTTCTTCATCATCTGTGCCACAATGAATTCCATCGGTGCAAACTGTTTTCGTCTTTACCGTAGCAGTTTCTTCTTCATCATCTGTGCCACAATGAATTCCATCAGTGCAAACTGTTTTCATTTTTACGGTAGCAGTTTCATCTTCATCATCTGTGCCACAATGAATTCCATCTGTGCAAACAGTTTTCGTTTTTACGGTAGCAGTTTCTTCTTCATCATCTGTGCCACAATGCATTCCATCATCACAAACTGTTTTTGCTTTTACAGTAGCAGTTTCATCTTCATCATCTGTGCCACAATGAATTCCATCGGTGCAAACAGTTTTCGTTTTTACGGCAGCAGTTTCTTCTTCATCATCTGTGCCACAATGAATTCCATCATCACAAACTGTTTTCGCTTTTACAGTAGCAGTTTCATCTTCATCATCTGTGCCACAATGAATTCCATCATCACAAACCGTTTTCGCCTTTACGGCAGCAGTTTCTTCTTCATCATCTGTGCCACAATGCATTCCATCATCACAAACTGTTTTCGTCTTTACAGTAGCAGTTTCTTCTTCATCATCTGTGCCACAATGAATTCCATCATCACAAACTGGTTTTTGTGCAACAGATCCATCAGCCTTGTCTGCGCTACTCTCTTTTTCTTGAGGGGGAGTCGAACGAGAAGGCGTTGGACCAGATCCAGATGCAGCTGCAGAAGAAGGTACTGAGGACGGTTCCTTTGATTGCACCAAAACGTTCATAGACGATGATGAAGACGTTGCTGGAGGTACAACTGTGACAGCTGATACTGGTGGTAAACTGGATATGGATGCAGGTTGGGAGGATGAGGATGAAGATAATATTGCAGATGATGTTGTTGATGTTAAGCTCCCAGGTACATTTGATATTACTGATGCATCTGCAGCTGTTGACGTCACTATGGCTGCTCGAACTTGAGATTCTGATAATGGCTGAGATGTTGGTGCTGATGCGGAAGACGGGAGAATCCCCATTGGGGCATGACTAGCTGTGGCTGATGATGACGGTGGTTCTGATAAAGGATGAGTTACTGTCGGGTGGGGTAATGATGGCGATGGCCCAGGGATTGATGGGTTCGGTTGCAGAGTTATCTGTCCTTGTTGCTGAGCGGACACTTTAACTGGACCTGGATGTGGTGACATTGGTGACCGAATCCCCGGATGAGGAGTCATGGAGGTGACAGACATCGCTGGTGATGACGAGGGCGATAATGAAATGGGCATTCTTTGACTCATCATGGCGTGGCTCATTCGAGCCATGGGGTTTTCCGGATTTTGTTGACGCGGATCGCCCACTGCCATCCTAGCCTGGAGGTGAGGAGGGAAAGGTGGGTGCGGCCTCATGTGAGGGTTGTGGAATGACGGATTCATGCCGGCCGGAAACCGTTGCCGCTGCTGGGCGGCAATCTGAGGGTGGAGTTGGGGATATCTGGGACCCCCCATCGGGGGCATCTGTTGCGGGTCCATGGGAGGAAGTCTAGGACCTGGACCGGACCCACCTTCAGACCCAAATTGCTGCTGGAACTGCTTCATCCTGGCAATGTTCTGCATGTGTTGGAAGTGTTGCTGTTGAGCGTAACTGGGCGGTGGACCTTGTGATGGGTGCATCGGAGGTCTTGCCAGGTGACCGGGCATCCCTGGCGGAATGACCGACTGCTGCAGTGTGGGTTGTTTTTGGGCCTGACAGGTGGGAATGGACATCATGTTGGGGCCCTCCTCTCCAGCCATCTTGGAATCCACAAGGGTTGATGGTCTGTCAGTAGGTTGCGGCATCCCTATGGTCCCAGGGCCGCCGCCCACAAACCCTGGTGGTCCTTGATTCAAGTGCAATGGCGACTGCATCGTTTCAGGGCCTGATGGTGTGGTACCGGCAGCTGAAACAGGGGCTGAACTGGCTGCAGAAGTAGCGGTGGTGTCAGAGTTGGGTGGGGGTAGTGCCGTGGCAGAGGAAGGCGGAGGGGCTTGAGCACGAGCCGGGCTGCGGCTGCGAGGTGATTTTCCACCCCTTGCACTGCTGGGACTAGTCGGGTTTTGCAGTTCCTTCTGCGTGTTGTTCAGGATCTCCAAGATACGACGGTCAGTCTCTGACTGAGGTCTTGGCAGCTCAGCTGGTTTGGTGACAAGAACTGAAGTATTGGAGGTTGGCATGGAAGCCGAAACCTGGTTCCCAAGTTGTCCTGAGGAGGAAAATAGGAATTTTTATTAATTAATAATATTATCAGATGCAAAAATACATAGCGATGAATCGTCCGAAAGGAACCTAACGAGGCAGGCCTAACATGGGAGACCATCAGCTCGACAGTGGCCAACTGACAGCAATGGAAATCTTGAAATTTGTTTAAAAATTGGAATCAGGGTCAGCCCATCAAGATGACCAACATCCGATTTTTTTCCATGTATTGATGCCTTCTGCCTTGAACACTGCCTCGGCCAGACACCGAGTTGGTCCCTACACTGTTTAATTACGGTTCTAAAGGGAACAGATAACAAACAAGATTTAAATAGAAAAAGCGACCCAGAACAGGCAATTATTGAGGTTTAATTTCACTTTCTAAGACCTTAAAGCTGAGACGGTCCTCGAGGAATCGGGACAATTGGCAGGTATGTATTAAGGAATTGGTCAACAAAACAAAACTAGATACCACATCTGTTGATAATGTCGTCAGTGACCAGCTAAAAACAGATCTACGGGGAAGGAAAGTAAAATAAAATCGATCTTTCATATTGAAGTCACTATCATGGTAAGATCATGACAAATAAAGTGAGAACAGATTTCGAAGAATCTTTTACCAACAAATCCACTGGAAAGTTGTTTGTCACAGTAATCTTTACTCACAATAACCCGATGATCTCCGGGAAACGAAAACCCAAACAAATGGTTTTCACCTAATTATCTAACAAGGTTAGATGAAGCATGTTAAAGTAAACATCAAGAGTTCTTACCTAGCATTGACTGGTTCGGCAAAGACGGAGGCAGGGGCTGGGACTGTGCCCCTTCCAACTCCTCTCCTTTCTTCTTTTTCTTCCTTTTCTTTTTCTCTTTGGCAGGAGCCTGGCCTGCAAGTGGGACTTCTGGAGGAGGGAGGGGCCCTGGGAAGAGAGTGACAAGTGACACGAGTTAGTACGGTATCCTTACACTGAGGCCCATAGGGTCAGTGCTTATCCCTGTTTCTGTAGCGTGAAGCGGACAGAGTGACATTACACCACGCTTCTGGACAGGACACTGGTCTATCTGGGTCGCATGAGGTAATTGGAGTAAAGTTTCTTTCCCAGTAAAGACAAGGTGATAATATTCAAACCCATGACCGTGGCCACTGCCCTAACCACTCGGCCACTTCACACCTCCTAGTTAGTAAGTTATAGCGTCCATCCTGAAAATATTGCCTCAATTGATTCAAATTGACCAATAGGTTCTGTCATTTAGTGGTACCGGTAGACTTCTTTCTTTCTTTTTACACCCTTTTTTTTCTTTCTTTCTTCTTTGTTTTCCCTTTTTTTTTTTTCTTCTCTCTTTCTTTTCTTACCTTGCTGGAATGGAGGCATGCCAGGCTGGAAGGGGGCGTGTCCCTGCTGGTCCACATTGGGTGGGGTGACCCCGGAGGTGAACATGGCACTAGTGCCTGGGTAGGACGGCAGACGGGGTGGAGGGGGAGGGCCTCCAGGGCCTCCACTGCTCGGACCACCAGGCCTCTCCTGGAAGGGGCTCATGCCTTGGGCTGGAAATATAAAATACATGTTTGACGATGGCCCTGTGCACCTACACAATTTACAATGGAAAAGTTCTTGCTGACCATGGCTATCTCAAGTCAGAGAGTTCTCAGTGTCATGTAACAATATATATGTTTACTCATGTAACAATATATATATATATCATATCATGGTTTATGGTTATTTAGGTCAAATGACCTTTGAATACCCTGTATCACATGGTAATCATTGCAACTTTAGAGACACATAATTATTTCTCTTTTAAATAAAAAAATAAAAAATTTAACTTAAAATTAAAGGGGAAAAAAGCATCTAGATTGGCAATTGTTCATCATATTATATATACATATTTTAAGATATGGAGCTCCTTATCAATTGCATTTTGGAAACCGTTAATGGATTTATAATTTTTCATTTGAAAAGTAAGACTGTTCCAAGTTTTAACTGTTCTTAAGGTGAATTAATTTTGTCGCATTGTTGTGGAAAAGTCTGTTACATAAATCTTGAATTTATCACCTCAGGTAAACTTTACATGAGAGTAATCTACAAATCTTTTTTAACTGTGAACTATTTTGTACAACTGCAAAAGAGATATTGGGGGGAAAATTGTATTTTTGTTTTCATTTTTGTTCACAAAAAGAAAATACAAACTTTAGTACACAATTTTTACTTCAATATTGTTGAGAAATTCAATTTCTTCAATATATATAAAAAATAATATTTAAATCGAATACTTTCAGGCAGTTCTTTGTTTTTCGTAGCTTGAAATGAACAATTAATCTTTTTTAAAAAACTTAAGTAAATTATAATTTTTTTTATAAAGATGAAATGTTTTAAACAATTTTGTTTTTACTTACGATGAGGAAACCTTGGCCCTCCTTGAGGCATGTTTCTTTCCTGGAAGAACTGCATGGGTGGCATACCGTCTCTTGTTTCAGGACCTGTGGCATCCAAAATTCATATCGTATTAGCAACAACGTAAATATGCTAAAAAGTGTTTAGTTCATCCTCCCTGTTTCCATACCAAAAGGTCAAATTATCAATCAAAATTCAAATCTTAGAGGATCTATTTCAACAGTTTTGCATATATTTCTTCCTGTTAGAATACTCAAATGAAATAGTGGATTTTTTCAATACTATCCAGACCCTATCTTTTAAATGTAATTGTCTCTCTGTGTTTCGTCGCTTGGCGAAGGCCTTTGTTCAAAACATCGCTTGTTGTGTTTTGTTTTAAGGAAGCCACTTATTCAAACCTTTTATGTCTCTTACCCCACCATTGGCTTCAGTAGGTTTCCATTTATTTATCAAAACATCTAGACTTATCTGGGTCACGGGTCTCTCACCTCTTGGTCCCACTTGACCAGGTCCTTGCGGTGGTGGTACGCCAGGCGGTCCCGCCGTCGGTGGTCCTCCAGACGGCAGACCAGATGGCAGACCAGATGGTAGCGGTGGTGGTGGTGGCGGTAGGGGCATCGGGTGTGGGGCTGTGGGCGTGCCGACAGTCACCGGGGTAGGGGCGTGGGACGCTCCGGTACTCATCACGGGCGACTCGGAGGCCATCGTGGTGGAGGTAGTCGTCCCCGTCGTCGTGACAGCCCCAGTGGTCGAAGCCGTGGTCGTCATCATGGGTATTGTCGCAGAACAGCTGATGGCAGACGCTCCTGTATTTGACTCGGGAGCGGCGGGGGTCACGGCTGAAGGGGGCAAACCCATTGGCATTCGGATGGGTGGAGGTCCTGACCCTGGCAGGATGCCCTGGGGGCCAGAGCCTGGGGTGCCAGAGACTCCTCCAGGTTGCATGCCTGGTGCTGGGGGTGCTTGACCTGCTGGGGGTGCAACTCCGGGTGGGAGCTGGGGCCTCTGCATGTTCTGCATGTTCTCCCTTTGTTGAAACGCTTCGCTGAACGGGTTGTTATCCTAGACGTGGAAGAAAATTTTAATTCCGTAACATTAGAGAAACAAAAAAGAAACATTTGAATTTAAAGCGATTCGCAAATTTATCCAAATTGTCTCGTTCCATCTAACATAAGATCCATTAGAAATATTAAATTTCATTACAAAAAAAAATAATGAAGAGCGCTGTTGGCAAAAGCCTTTTGGGTTTGTATAGTCATATTTTCGTAGTTTTCTGCCTTTAATGGGTCCGTCATCTGATGCTAATCTTTCTACCTCAATAAAGATTTACTAAATAATACAAAAAATATCAGCTTTGACTTAAATAACAAAATATATCAGCTTTTTGAAATGCTTAGGGAAAAAAGCTTTGAGCTGTGTCATTGAAAGCTACAGCTGTGCCACATTCGTCACGAATGTTTCTATGTCACAGGTTTGCCGTCACTACTAAATAATGTCACCATGGCTATTTATACCCCTAAAATTGTAGTCGGTGGCCGCATTCGGTTCTGCTGTTGCTGCTGATTGGCCATGCGAAGACGGTTCTGCATGTAAGCCTCGTACTCCTGTCTGGCCGTGGGACTCAACCGCACCGAGCCTTGAGCCCCCGGGGCTCTGGGTGTGGGGATGGGCATGGGGCCACTGACAACTGGGGGTTCTCCACTCCACATACGGCCAAACTGCTCCTGCTAATTGGGACAAAGAAAAAAAAAAAAGACAAAAACATATTACCAAAAAACTGTCCCTGTCGCTTTACCAGCTGTAGTGAATTATCTGGTTTTTAAAATGGTTATAGCCAGTCCCTATCCCCTTCTAGCACAGGCTCAAAGACTTTATACCATCTAATCTATGATGATCAAACAATCTAAACCATTCCCAATAAATTTGAGACAATGAAATTCTATTTTTCAATTGATAAAAACCACTGAAGACTTCAAGCACGGCGTAGACTAGTTGTGGGAGGGATGAGAATAAGAAGGAAAAGAAGAATAAGAAAGTAGTTTGAAAAGGAAAAGGAAAAGTTATTCAAGATGAATGAGAAAAACTTGCAGCACCTGTTTGGAGCGGTAGTCCTGCATGAGGTGTTGGTGTTGCCTCAACAACTTCCTCTGGGCTTCCAGCTGTTTCTGTAACCCGGATTGTTCTGTGGATATCCTCTCTAGTTCTACCGTATCCACTGGATTCACTTCCTGATTGTTCTTCTTCGCCTGGTTATTGTGATAGATAGACAAAGGAAAAACATTGATTACTGTAATAGATAGGCAAAAGAAAAACACTGATTATTGTGATAGATAGAAAGAGAAAGGAAAAACACTGACTATTGTGATAGATAGACAAAGGAAAAACACTGCTTATTGTGACAGATAGAAAGAGAAAGGAAAAACACTGACTATTGTGATAGATAGAAAGAGAAAGGAAAAACACTGACTATTGGGATAGATAGACAAAGGAAAAACACTCGACTATTGTGATAGACAGATAGGCAGACAAAGGAAAAACAGAATTTCGTTATTTTTCTTTTACTTGTTAATGTGTTGTTAGAACATGAAGAGATGCCCTAGCATGGGATAAGTTTTTTTTTCTTTCTAATGTAAAAAAAATGATGACGCTTGGGTTTTTTCATTTCTTTTTACTAAATAAACCCAATAGACAAAGTGCCCGTGTGGACAAATAGGACAAGATCGCCAGCAGGTTTTCCCCAACAACCTGACCTTGCTCTTCGGAAAGTACCGAGAACAGATCAAGAGATTCCTTTTTCACCATTGGAAAGTTGTTTGTCACGTTACTTTTTACTCACAATAGAACGACCTTGGGGAAATGG
>JARFNW010016890.1:0-15001 GCA_031763155.1 Dirona albolineata | reverse complement strand
GATAAAGATCAATGGCGAGAGTTCGTCCGCACTTAACCTTACACCGAAAGGTAGAAAGGAAATGATAAAGAAAGAAATTTTATTGTACACGGTAAAAAACGTGATTATAATGGCTACTGACCTACTGACCTAGTTTATGCATACAACGCAGTAAAAACGCAATGAGTAAAGACTCACAACATAGGTGCCACGTGGGATGACCACAGGTGGAATAGCACTTGAGGTTTTCAAAATATCTGATTTTTTTATTTTTGTTAGAACAGTATGCAGACATAATATGGGACAAGCGCAAGCTACCATTACATGCATGCACCCCATTTATTTGTTTTACGCAATTCATTCCTATAGAAATTACCACATAATTTGCAAGTGCGAGTTATTTTACACGCTCGCAGAAAAATGCAACTTACACCTGAAAATATCACCTCACTTAACACTTTTCAAGTTTTTCTTTTCTGCTCATTTATTGAGTCTCACTTGTTCCATTAGCGAATGTTTTCCTGCTAGTCTTTCTATCTCCCATCTGGCTGCGAGAGAAATTGACTAATCAGCCAGTGTTGTATGATTCATACTAAATCCTCTTGGTGAAAAAAAAGAAGAAAGGGAGAGGAGAGGTGCACTCTCAGCATAGGGAATAGCACACTGGCTTTGGGATAAGGCGGTGCCAAGTTTGTGAGCCACTCTTGGCACACTTTCTTTCTTTCTTTATCATTTCCTTTCTACCTTTCGGTGTAAGGTTATTCATTTTAGTTCTTTGAATTTGTTGTTTCAGGTATGCGGGCAATTACCCCACAGTACCCTAGATAAGTGGTGGGGATGCCACCTCAAGGCCCCTTATCAGGCCCTGCCCCCTCTTTGTCTGGATCTTCATTAGAAGCCTGCCAAATATGGTTGCACCTATTTTGTATAGCCTTCTAAATCATTAGATCACTCAAACCTCTCCACCACGATAAGGTGGGACACACGGAGAAGCTATGTAAATCACGCCCTTTAAATGACATCATAACATTAAGTTCCCAGAATCAAAACAAAAACAAAAATTGAATTAAATGGATCCCTATCATTTTATTTTTTTTTTGACGCATTTACACAACAAACAGAATTTTCTTCTGACCCTTCCTTCTTTTATCAAGCACATCAGGTGAACTATTTTATTTTTTCAACACTATTCACAGTACAATTAAGCCTACACTGTAATGTAATGATGACACGGCAATGTAATAAGTCACCTGATAATCTGCCGGTATGAAGCTATCTATAATGGTCATCTGTAGCTTCAGGTCTCGACTCAACTGTCTCACGTTCTCCAGCAATCCCTCCATCTCACGCTGGTGTTCTTGCTGCAAGTCAGCAATCTGTGACAGGAAAGCAATTAGAGTAAAAATGTAAATTGCTACAAGTAATAATAATGTTCATTTATATAGCGCTTATTCACAATCATAACCATGCACTAAGCATTTACAGAAGCACATTTGCCCCGGGAAAGCATTTGAAACTCACAACACTTAATACGCTACGCCACATGTTAGGTAAGGTGCGCATACAATTTTTTGGACGACAACGTTGCTTACAACCGAGTAAGAGCGACATCAATATCGGGAGCTACTACAACTGTTACTATTCACAAATTGACAATCAAATGATTCTATGGCAAGAGGGACTATGGTGGCAGGCAGAACTTTTTGACTCGCTGTCCACAAAATATGTCTTTTTTGTAGTTGTTTATTTTCAAAAAGTAAAACCACCTTCTTTTCATACTTTTTTGTTTCGAGTTTGTCAATTTCTTACCCTTAAATCATCAAAATACTTGTATTAAAAAATACTTCCACTTCCCTTCTAAAGCGCCAGTCAATATCATTTTGTTTGTTTTTTGGGTTTGTATTTTTTTCAAAGGAGTATAAGTAAGGAGTTCAGTATTTAAATTCCATAATTTAATTAAGCCACTAAAAATTTTTTGAAGAGAGCGCAAATGAATTGAAATGCTTAAAATCTACGACCCAACCCACCTCAGATTTCGCCTGCATCAGCATAGTCCAGACACGCTTGAGCTTCTTGGTCTTGCCGGCCACTTCCTCTTGGAGACTAGAGTATTTCTCCTCAATGTCCAGTCGCTCTTGCTGTGGGGGGTAAAAAAAATATATATATACATGTATATATACAGAATGTAGTTTCAAATTTCACAAATCAAAGAAACAATTTAGATGAAACTTTGGAGACAATGGTAAGTTGATTTGTACCTGAATAATAAAGGCACTTCACCTGAACTTCTGAACCAAGACATGTGTATCAAGCATCAATGCCAATATGTTTTCATTTTTGTGTGGATAAATATGATCTCTAAAAAATTTTGAACATAGTAATTATATCTCTTTTTTTAATAAATAAATGCTAGAAACTCCCAAAATTTAAATTACAAGGGTGATTAAATTAAAATGGTTAAACACAAGGAGGAAAAACATCTCCATGTGCTATAGACATTTACCAGATAAACATTCAATCATAAAAACCAATCTATATTGTAATTGTATTTTGGCAAAAGTATCACGTTTTTAACAAGCAAAACATTTTATAATAAGATTTTAAAAACCTGTGAGAATATGTCGGGTGTTTTTGTGTCTTAGATAGGAATGCAATATATATCTTACAAAACAAAGCAAAAAATAGAAAATAGAAAAAGAAATAATATTCACCTCCTTTTCTTCAAGAGCTTTCTGCAACTCCTCCTCCTTCTCCTTCCTGGCCTCCAACTCCTTGGCGCTTTCCTCCAATAGCCGTTCTTGTTCTTCCGCCTTCTCCAGCAGGTTCTCTCCTCCAACTATGATTTTCTTCTCAATCACCGACAGCTTTTGCTTGAGTTGTTCCTGTTCCTCCCTGGTCACGAAAATAATATTACGATCAATACCATCATCAGCATAACAATAATAATTCCCAACTACAGAAGTTAGAAGTCGGTTTGTGGGTTGATTGAATAAGTGAATTTTGTGAAAATATCATGGTGGAAAAAGACTCTGCGTCCGTGTTATCGCATTCCCTACATGAACTGTTAGAACATTTTGGCACAATCCTACTTTACATCCTTCAACATTGAATTCTACTACTCAAAACATGATGTGGTTATAATGATTCATATTATATGGCTAAAATATCTACCCCATCCCTCCCCCAGTTTCTTTTATAGTTGAGGGGATAAACACCAAGGCTACAACAAAATTTCTTGGTTGATTATCGCAAGTGTTTTTTAATTCCAATGTTTCCATAACTTTATTTGAGTGTTTGAATATGAATAGTACAATGAATAATATGTATCTGTAAGCTGTAGTACTGCAAACGCCCTCAGCACCTTCAGTTTCCATTCCTCTCTCTAAAGCTTATCCTCATAGGTATGTAAGAATAAAATGCATCACTGCAACAGTAAATTATTTTTTCAACGGCTTCATCTTACTGGTATTTCTTGAGCTCCCCTTCCTTCTTATCCAGGTCAGACTTGACCTTGTTCCTCTCCTCCTCGGCCATGCCCTTCTTGGACTCTAACAGACGACGGTCCTCCTCAATCTTGGCCTGGATCTCCACCATCTTCTCCTTGGATATGTGACGCTTTCCTAAAATGATAAGGTTGATACACCACACAAGGTTAAAACAAACAAAAAAAAGAAGTTCAAGAGCGCAAATCATAATATTAATTTAAAAAGCAAAAAGAAACATCCAACATAATTCAAAGAACGAAATGAAATACATTTAAGTAAGCAAGACATTACAATAGAGAATACCATTAGCTTGGGTGTGTACAAAGCAGGCTCAGTTCAATCGTTTATTGTTTCGTCGTGTCCCCTCACGTTATCAAAGTAGTGATATTTTAAACCATTTATTCAGACTTTTGACTGTTGACTCTTTCTCTCCCTCTTCTTTCCTCCCTAACTCCCAAATAAATTTTTTTAAAGTATAGAAACCAGCTCACAGTCGAGTTCCAGAGGCACATGTTGATAAATGAACTAACAAAGACTTTACTTCTTCACTCTATACAATGACACATTTCCATATATTCAAAAAAGAACAATATAGGTACTTACTTTCTATGCCACACATGACAATAGGCAACAGGTTCTTTTAACGCTTCATAAGGCTTGTATCTAGCTTACTATATTACATTATTGCCAATCATGCATCGCTATTGTCAAATAACAATACTTTAATTTCGTTTAATTACAATTGGAAAGTTATAATTACAATGATATAAAATTCCCTGGCTGTCAATGTCATATAAAAAAAACAGGCAGATGTTTTGTCAAACAAAGCCTTCGAGTATTAGTAGTACAGTTTATTCAACACTGATCACCATGCCATGGGTGGATAAATATAAAAGCTAAAGACGGGTTTATAGTCCTGTATAGATGACAAGAACAGGCTGACAGACGTTACTGTTTACATCATTTATCACCCAGCAGGCCATGTCCTTCAAAGTCATCAACCCCCTAGGGAGCATGCAGCATGGCAAATGACTTGTGTCTAAGTCACACTTTTGCACTTCATTGTGTTATCCTTGGGAAAAGTAGGTGCTCTACTCTGATCGCCGCACTCGACCCAATTGGAGAAATACAAATCAGACTAGAATGTTATCAAGAAGTAGGAGACAAACCGTGACCTGTTGTCTGCATCGAAATAACCTGAATCAGTCTCATCTTAGCAAACTCAATGCAGTCTCCGCAGGACTTAAAAGCAAAGATAAAACACTACAGAAGTTGACTCTGTCATGGTAGTGCGCTATATAAATGCTCTGAATTATCATTATTATTGTCATCATGATCATCACTATCATTATTATCATTATTATTATTATTACTATCAATATCATTATCATTATTATCATTATCATCGTCATCATCATCATCATTATCATTATTATTATTATTATTATTATCATCATCATTATCATCATCATTATTATCATTATTAATTTGGACATGGTCTTACAGCTGGGATACTGACAATAATTAGGAAGAGTCTAAAACAGGAATATTTTCAATCTGTCCTCTCCATATTCAAGAAACAATGTGATACCACATATCAGAAGATGCATTTGCAACACTATCTAAATATATGCCCTCACTATTTCATTGGAATCTATATCATAATATAATACAAGTCGTGTAAATGTAATAATAACTAACAGCACATAACAAAATATGAAAAAAGCAACCACCATTCCCTCACGGATAAGGCAAATACAATGGATGTGCAGATGTGTAAATCAATATTTCAAGGATTTTAAAAAATAAAAATAATCAGCATCTTTAATTTCACGCTTAAGAGACGAGTAATAGGGTGAACAAAAAAAGTCCATTCTTCCATACCATGTTATCAACAACATCACTTAAATTGTAAGATTAAAATATAATAAATGTGCAATCACCATTCCCTCATAGATTGGATAGGAAAACAAGCAATGTAAAAACGTAACCAAAACTATTGAGCAAAAATATATAAATAATTTTATTTTTTTAATTAAAAAATTAAAAATTTTACAAAATAATAATAAATAAATAAAATCTGCACATCTGATTCCCCACAGAAAAATAAATAAATAAATAAATAAAGGTGTAGACTTTTACTTCTATTACAAGTATAATATCATCCTCTACTCAGGCATGTCATGCTGAAAATCTATACCTTCACTATTCCCTCACATCAAATCGTTCCATTTCATTTATAGTTTTTAGCTTGTTTTTGTTATTTCAATTCTTGACCACTTGTTGCTGTTTGAGAAAGTATTGGGTCCAGCCCCATCTCCAATCTTGAATGGGGCATATTACAGTACCTGCATGCTACTCCAGGTCTGTTTGGAAAGGATTCAGATCTAAATCCACCACGACCCCAACACCATGCCCAGACGAAGGCTGTAAATTCTTTTAGGGTCACAAGACCAAGACAAGCTACTGATGAAGTTACTACGTCTGAATCCTTGAACGACCCTATGCATATTCATTTCTTTTTTAATAATATTTTTAGTGTCATAAATATTGTCTTGATATTTACCACTAGAGTGTAAAAACTGAGGAGGTCTAACCAGGCAAAATTATTTATGTCATCATCCTTGTTCAATTTTGTGTCAGTTTGTCTTACTTTAATTGAAGTTATTTCTCGCTGTGTCATTGCTTTGATTAGTGAGGTTTAAATTTTGCTCAGTCCTATAGTTTTCAAGCTATTAAACAATAACCAACAAAAATTAAATCTTTTAACAACCAGCATTTCCATTTAAACTTTAATATCCAGTACATATCGCAATTTTTAAAATCAAAACTGTGTCGACTTATGCAAGGATGACAACAAGGTAAATTCTATCAATTCGAAACCATAAGTGATTTTAAAAGCAAGCTTCTAAAGGGTACAAGGCAGAATATCAATTGAAGCTTGCTTTAAACATTCATAGTTGTAAAATTCCTCCAAAGTTTTAGCACGACTTCAAAAAATTTATCATAATAAAAGAAAATTTGCTCTTGGTGTACGGTAAAAGTTAGGGCTTCAAAACATAGCAAATAATTACAATCAGCCACACGTAAAAGGAAGAAATAATACCATTACAATGCAACACACATTCTTCAAACACGTTTCCACCTAAATCACAGATTGCTCAAACAAAAGACGTTGTCCACATTCTTTATTGCCTTTGTAGCTATTTAACATTATCTCTGACTCAATGCATCCGTCATATACATTATATCTTGTCCTGGTGCGTTGAAGAATGCGTGCTGCATTGTATATCATCATACCAAAATGTCTTTAAATAATGGTAGAGTATAAAACATAAAAATATAAATTGTTATGAATAAGCTTTGGGACATGTTAATGATAAAAAAAAAAAAGCATTGCATCACTCACCATCATCTCCTACACTCACAGAGTGTGACGATTTAAGAGAGACAACAGTAGTATTAAGGTATTAAGATCAAATTAATCTAGATCTCTCTAAAAATAAAAAA
The DNA here is from genome assembly GCA_031763155.1 of Dirona albolineata. Classification (NCBI taxonomy): domain Eukaryota; kingdom Metazoa; phylum Mollusca; class Gastropoda; order Nudibranchia; family Dironidae; genus Dirona; species Dirona albolineata. Next base: position 8,027 of record JARFNW010016890.1, on the reverse strand, counting down.
CCCCCAAAAACAGGATCATCAGTGTAATATTGCTCAAATTACGTAAAGAATTAAAAACTACAGATTAAGTTATTTAATAGAGTTTTAAAAAATAAAATACACTTTCGGTCATAGCCCTTACCAATGCTTTAATTCTTTTACTAACTTCAATAAATATATTTGACTTTACAGTGGCTATACAAAAAGTTGCTGAATGAGTTGGGCAGAGGCAGGAAGGACCATCTCCAATGAAGAAGCGTCGTTGATGGCCTATGTTCCTTTGTGGACAAAGGGCCGAATTAAGTAAGTACATACAATAAAAATAATAACCTGCAGAAACTTTGTTGTCTTGAGTGAAAATATGAAGGTACATCACAGCCTGACAGAATCACAAGCTCACCTTTTTTCTTTTTGACTCTTCTTTTAACTCCGTTTTCATCCACAACTTCCTCCTCAGATCCAGAATCATCTTCACTTCCTTCGTCATCCGAGCCCCCTAAAAGAATGGCAGAAAAAAATAAAATGATGGCATTTCAAATTCGTCACTGCAATTTGTCTGATGAACTTCTAATCATTATCAGTATCAGACACCATCATCATCGTTAACAACTCAAACATAACAATTAACTAAATTCAATTGTTACATATTTTTCTTTCTCTGCTATGATCTCTTCCTCAAATCTTACCCCATCACATATGAACACATCATTCTATCATTGATTTCATGCAAAGATCATGTACATTTGAAGAGAAAAAAAATGACAAGTTTCTTACTACAGCCACTACTAAAAAAAGAATAAATTCTGATTACGCCCAAGCCCTTTTCATTACCTCCGTCTTCCAGCTGCTTCTTGAGTTCATCAATCTCCTTCTGGAACTGTCTCAGTAGGGCATCCTTGGGGTCCTCGTTGATTTTGGCCTTGTTCTTGATGTTTTTGGCACGGTTGGCGTAGCGTAGCGTGCTGATGGACTCGTCATAGTTGTAATCCACTGGACCTATGTTGGCAACCTGGAGCAAACAGATTGAAATGATCAATACACATTCCTTTGATATCCCCTAAAATTATGTGCTTAGATTGTATATTCAAAGAGAGGACGAAAGCAATAAGAAATAATAATTTATTTTTTAAAATAGTGATGTACCTGATGCATCGGTGACTGCCAGCAAAATCATATAATCCCCACCTTCAGCATAAACATGTAGACCTGGTCTAATCATACTGTGTTTGTCACAAAAGCAATATTTCAAATCGCACCTCTGTCTTTAATCTGAGTACTTCCATTACATAAGCGCAAGCCTCACAAAATCAGAATGAATAAAAGACAAATTGTTTCTAACATAATCAATCATCAACTGTTGATACAATAATTCATTTATTCTAACACCATAAAGCCTACAGGATATCATTGTGACAGAGAGCCAGCACCAACCATAACAGTTTTAGAGTTTCCCCCGAGAGAGTCCTGTAGTAGACGTGTCAATTTTGAGTTCCTGTAAGGTATATGTGTACTTTTGCCATCCACCAAAGACGAGATGACGTTACCCAGGGTGGACAGAGACAGGTTGATTTTGGTGGCCTCTTTCAGACGTTGACCTGTCGCACCAGTTTTGGCCTGCCTCTCAGAACCCTGGAGACGAGATAACATAATGTCAAACATAGATCCTTTTTTTCTTTTCTTGAGATTAAAAAATGTTGTTTAAAATCAAAAGTGACCTATAACTAGTACAAACTTTACGGCAAAAATAATACAAGAGTACAATAAATATTCTTTAAAACATTTCACATTATTTCTATTCAAAAATGTACATTTTCGAGCATTGGGCATAATTTCAATGTTCTGGTTGGGTTTTCATTATTCATTGCATGTTTAGTTTATTAGAAGCTTAGAGGGTTTGGAAATCTATAGATTTTACCAAAATTTTGCCCGAAAATGTAGAAGTTTCAAGGTGCCTTCATGATTATTATTTTTTTCCCTGAAGACTTAAGTTTCCACCCTGTAATAAATATCCACAACCTGGACACTAAGATTACATTCAAATTAATTCAAAACATGCCAATGAGTCTAAATTGACATTCTACACACTAAACTCACCGCCAGGTCTACCAGATGGAGCTTTCCCACTCTAACATGCTGTTCTCCATCAGGACCCTTCTCACTGCACTCAACAGTCACCGTGAAGATGGCATGGGAACGGGAACTGTGTAGATTCATGTTTGTAGAACCCACAGAACCTGATGGATTAATGATGATGACAAATGAAGTAAGTAGCGGCTTCTCTGAGACTGAGGGTATGTGAATGTATGGTGAAATTTACGTTTATGTGAGATTGTGTGGGCATGTTTGTAGGTCGTGTGTACCAGCAAATAGCATTTCATCAACAAATTAGATCAGGGATGGACGTAATTATGATTCATGTCTTTAAATTAAGTCAAAATCAAAATATAAATAACAAGTTGGTAAAACTTACGATTTTTGTTTCCTAAAGTCATGATACGATCCATATCATCAGCATTGTTGACGACGAAGGCAGACAAGTCCTTGACGTAAACGCCGACATCTGGCCTTTCTTTTACCTGACATAAAACAAAAACAAATTCTGTTAAAATATCCATAAGACAGTTACGTCACTATGGAAATAATATCACGCATTGCAATCACAACCAAGCATTGCATTTTTGCTCCGGTTTTCGTTGGTTTGTTGGGTTTTGTGCTGATGAGGTTTGGTTGGTTTTAGGGGTCCTTTTTTTTCTTCTTTTTTTTTGTTGTTTGTTTGCTGGTTTTCTGTAATTAGGTAAAGTTTTCCTGCACTCTTTCAAAATGGAATCAGGACAGTCATCAATTAAGGGCCCTGTATAGTTATGCAGAAGAATATCAAAATGAAAACATATAGGGATAATCAATCTTTAAAACCATAGTATCACAGCCCTTTTTTTAATTTCTTACTCTTGTGTAGTTACCTCTAAGCGATGCTGTTGGTCTTTGGCTAGAAGGTCTCTGACTTCCTCATTGTAGATCTCCAAATAAGATACTCTTACTAGAAATCTGTTGAAAAAATACAGAAAAGCAACAATTATAAATTCAACATGTGCGGTAAATTGTGATAGAGAGATATACACATTAACAAAGATTACTTTTTTAACTGGAGTGTTGGTGTTTATGACATTTAAAATGAAATTTAAAAATAAGAAAAAGAAATCTTAAAAAGAAGTGTAAAAAGCAAGGGATGAGATAGGAAAAGAAAGACACACAGAGAGAAAGAAAGGCTAGAGCAATGAAAGATAGCTAACATCTTTTTTAAAGGGAAAAAGTAATTCATTGAACTTGTGGGGAAAAAATACCTTGTGTCTCCTTCTGCCTTGGCAATGTGTCCGAAAATATGAGCAAAAGAATTTGGAATGATCCCCCTTTTCTCTGGAATGGCCCTCACGCCTTCCATGGTGTATGTCTTACCGGTGCCTGTCTGGCCATAAGCAAATATTGTACCTGAGAATGGACGATAGTATAATTGATTTGTGAATAATAATAATAATAATAATAATAGTGATAAATACAACAAATATGTTTTATGAGCAAACTTTAACTTCGCAGTTTTCATTCAGTATTGCATACAAAATTACTGAATACCACATTTTAAACCGCATTTTGTTTGATCATTGATCTAATGAATAATCAATACAATGCATGATTAACTACAACTTCAAAGATAAGATAAAATAAAAGTTGGGTTATTTGTCCTGTATCTTCTTTTTTTGAAGCCCTATTTAATCTTTCATTGCATATTTCATCCCCAACGACTTCAGCAGGACACTTCTATCTTTAAATTGAGTTGCAGGGTCTCCCAAGGTCAACAAATGAGTTGTCAGCATGCCCGTAGAAGCAATTACTATCCTAAAGAGCTGGGCACAAAGCATGGGAACTCTATGAATAAAAAATCTTAAGACAGGTCTACCTAGAAAACACAACCAAATGGCATTTATTTCAAAGTGATGTGAACTCAAATATTAATAATGCAGTGGATTACCAACAAGGTGACATTCCCATACAACAACAAATAGAGAATGGGACTGAAGAACATGTCACTTGTCAATAAAATCAACATAATCAGAGTCCATTTTCCAGACAGCATTATAATCCAGTTGTACGAGTAATCATTTATTGACAGGTGGATGAATTGTAAGCCAAGCGTGTCAGTCTTATGTCCTACCGTTATATCCTTCCAGCACACAATCGACAACAGGCCTTGCTACCTTGTTGTATACGTCCACCTGTTTGCAGTTAGAGGCAAACACAATGTCGAAGGTGAAGGTCTTGGGAGGATCTGATGAGGGAGCATCAGGATTCTTCACTGTGATGGACCCTCTCATCTCGTCCACCTAAAATAACATGAAAGTAGGTGGAATTGAGGGGATACACAAAACTTCAAATTGATATAGTGACACAATCTGTGCCTCTATTTAATCAAAACTAGTGTAAGTAAATAAAAAATAACTCCTCATCAAACTTTTAGAATAGCAAAATATATATATATATTAATTAGATACATTAAAAATGAGAGTACATACCTTGACCACTTCTTTGCAGTTTGTCTCCTTTTCCTTATCATTTATAGGCCTAGCCCTCACCACCACCCTCACCTTGTCCATTTCTTTCATGGTTGCCTTCTCCTGCAAATTAAATAGACAACAACAAAAAATATTTATATTTTCTATCAAAATTTAAAACTTACAAAAGAGAGAGAGAGAGAGAGAGAGAGAGAGAGAGAGAGAGAGAGAGAGAGAGAGAGAGAGAGAGAGAGAGAGAGAGAATATATTAACACAGGCTGTTTTGTTTAGGCAAGGCTTAGCCGAGGTGTGAAACTTGAAGAATTTTGTTTTACATAACAAAGTAAATGAAAGTTCTCATAGAGTCATAATGGTTAGTTGTCTAATACTTAAAATCAACTCTACTTATTAAAAAACCTCCCACGCCCCACCCACACTCAAGTAAACCAAAGAGCCAGTCACAACTAATCACATCAGCCCATGACAGCAGATCAAAGGTAAACTGGCAAGTGTCTGTAGTCTGTATATCAACAAAGGCTAGGGCTAGAAACTAGGGTTGTGCCGAACTGTATCGAAAGCTTGTTAACCCGCTGACAGCTCATAAGTGGTCGAATAACAGATGTTTGAAATGGCGACCTTTCTAATAAACAAATCTTTTGAATCTTTTAACCCATAGTCAAATCTTTTAACCCACTTGATCGTTTTGTCATAGCATTGGGTAAAAAAAACCCTGATGATAACGATGGGTGTGATTGTGAGTGAGAGTTAAAGCAAAGAGAGCGGTGTGTGCGTGTGTGTGTGTATGTATGTGAATGTGGTTTTGGTCGGAGTGGGATGCCATGGGTGCTTGTTATGGTAGAGTAACAAACAATAACAATGACATGACGATTGATGAAAGGGGAGTGAGATGGAACAGTCAGTGACTTGAGGCATCTTAATGTTACTGTAGCTGGTAGCCTATTCTCACAGCTATAGCTGTGAATCGAATTTAAAGTAATGTTGAACCTTGAGGTCCATAGAGCCAGTGCTCATCCCGGTTTCCGTAGCGAGACGCTAACAGAGAGAGACAATACGTTACCGCTTCTGAATAGGACACTGGTCTATCCCAGGTTACTTCACCAGCTGCCAGTTGGTGCCCATTTTTACACTTGGGTCGAGTGAGTAAAGTTTCATGCCCAATAAAAGCAAAGAAGTGACTTGGATTCGAACCCATGACCTTCGCCATGAGAGTCTGCTGTCCTAACCACTCGTAGACCAGCTTGTTTCCGATTGGAAATTAACTGATGAATAAATATATGAAACCCAAATCAAAACAATGAAAAAAATACCCATACCAAACCAAAAAATCAAGCAGGCTATTCTATCTGTTTCTCTTCTCCCCACCCACCCCTCATGTCCTCTTGCCTCCACGCCCACACCCTTTCCCCCGGTTGTCGACACTGCGAAGGCAGATCAAAGGCATACTATACTACGTCAGCGACGCCAAACGACTATATAAGGTTGTTATAACAATGCAGTCTTTAAAAGGGTTAAAAGATTTGATAACCCTTTTGGCAAACGGGTTAGCAAAAAGATTCAAATGAATCGTTTATTTGTTCGTTTATTCGCAAGTAGCGGAAGTTCTCGCTCGTTATTCGAAGGTTAACCCATTTGTGGACAATGCACAACACTACTAGTAGTGTAGTACTAGAAACCCCTTCAAAAAGCATCAAATAGTTAAAACATTGGTGAATAAATTAACACATCAACCAGAAAGAAAACCAACACAGCTTCAAGTAAATTAGAGCTGAGCTAAAAAAAAACATCAGAGCCTGAGTTCAGCCTAAGGTGTCCTAAGACTACGACGGATCAGTCAGTCACTGAGTCGCTGGCTGTGCCCTGGCAGAGCAGAAGTGATGTTGCAATGAATCAAATATATCAAGTTGCAGTGTAGGTTCTTAGTCTTAGAATTAGTAGGCTGGGATAGAGGCAGGCTAACATTATATATTATATTGTTGAGAACCTCGCCTATTCTTTATTATCATTATCAAATCAATGACATTATGATGAATGGTCAATGGTATGAAATTAGAATAAAATAATGGAGTGAGTCAGAGCAGAGTGTGAGTTGTGTTATTTATTATTATGATGAGATGAGAACCAAGTCTTCTGACTGACTTACAGGCATTTTGAAGTAATAAGTAGAGGTCTAGCTAGACAATAGATATAAAAGTGCGTAATAAGTGTGAACTCTTGCTCAATCTTCCCAGTATATAAATCTGAGGAAAAATTCAAAGGCCATGAATATGAATAACGAAAAGTTGCATCTTCTCCCTCCTCAGTCTAGCAGTCGATTTCCAACGGTGGTAGTTAACATAAATATGCCGTGTGGCGCATGCGCAAAACTCAAGTTCCGGTTACCTGGAACAGAGGATAAAAGGTCGTATTAAAATGATTTCCTCTTTTAACTATAAATTTTATTATAATCTACCTTGTCTATATAATATTATTATTATTTCATTTGACAGCTGCATTTTTCACGTTACACTTTACAATGAGGGAAATCATGATTAAAAAGGGAAATTGAAACCCTACGAGGATAGAAAAAGACAACTATATAAACTTGTATTTGTATATAGGCGTCTACATCTATATAAACTTGTACAATATTGATCTTTCATATTTTCTAAATACTGTTCTGTGTTATCTACTAGAGTGGGTTTATCAAAATTAATATGGAAAGATTTAACACAACTTTAAGGCATCCATTTGCCTTTCAGACGGCAAAAGTCTGGACCAGCCTGAAAACTGAAACAAGAAGTGCTTGTTCAATTAACAGTTTTAAAAATTGGGTTGACCGGGAGTTAAGTTCTTTGATGTATATATTTGATGATTGAAATTGCATTTATCAGTATGTGCTTGTTTATGTTTATGATAAATAGATTGGGTGACAAAGACCACTCACGCCTACTTAAACCCTTCTTATGGTATGGTATTGTAAGACAAAGATTTAAAAAAGAGAAGAAAATAAATGAAGAGAAGGAGGAGGAGGAGAAAAAATGATACTGTGCAAATGCAAGCAAAAAGATGGTAGCGCTCGTTAGATAACGGACGAAGGGTTATGCACACTACTGCCTATTATCTTCATTCGTGTGCGCAACCGATTCCATATTGATTAATGTCAGAGATGATCGAGTTGTAGGATATCCGTGATCCGCATATGTTGAATTTTGCGTCATACGCGTTTTCTCTAGTTCTTTCTGCTTATAAAAAAACAAAAGAAAAGAACAACAAGTTGTTAACGGCAGCTTGTTTTCTTGTCAGTTCCAACGGTATGACAATATGCCTACTTCCACTTTGAAACGCATTAATACAACCCAGCTACAAAACAAAAATTCTGAGTAAAATGGATGTTGCTGGTAAGACACAATCCTCAAAATCAATTCATCAGAACGTAACCTTATCAGGAGTGGGAATTATATCATATTTTTAAGGTGTGTGTGTGGGGGGGGGGGGGTGGCCACA
>JARFNW010016780.1:0-15015 GCA_031763155.1 Dirona albolineata | reverse complement strand
GAGAGAGAGAGAGAGAGAGAGAGAGAGAGAGAGAGAGAGAGAGAGAGAGAGAGAGAGAGAGAGAGTGGATGAATAATTAGTCTTGACCCCTGTGAACTGGTGGACAGCGTTAACTATCCCTCCAGTCATACCTCACCACACCGAGTCACAGAGGTGGTGGTGTTGGTGGTGGCTTAATTTGATCCGATTGTAATTAATCGATCTCGCACGATATCACTAATCCTCTACCCGATCGCCATCGTTTTTTTTGGTGTGTAATAATAATAATAGTATAGATATGTAGATGCATTAGATAACTTATAACTTGCCATATGTATGGTGCCTACTAAACCAGTCACTGACCATCGAAGTTAAATACCTCACGACAAGACGAATTAGTGAATCTCATATTGGATTTACCACCCGACCGTTTTACATACTGTGTAATATTCGCTACGTTAACCGACAAGACATATGTGAAGCCAGTGAATATCAATAGAATGACGTCATGTTGTTAGTAGTAGCATTATAATTCAATACAATAATAATAATATTCAAACGTGACGTCATTGTAATGATTTCATTGGCTGCACACCATGTCGGCTAACTACCTAGCGTCTTTGTATATGACTATGACCCAAGAAAAACAACCCTCTTTTCGGCCAACACCAACCTTTACTTGGAGTAAGGTGTTGACGACAGCCCCGCACTGCCTTTTGTATTTCATCTCTTCGTTCGTTACGCTACACCTTTCCAAAGTGCTAACAAAATATCATACCTTTCTTTCTTTCTTGATCGATTTACCTTTTGTACCTTTCGGTGTGAGGAAAATATCATACCAATAACTTTATATTTTGCCATCATCATCTTTTGATCAACAGGTCCTCACTCCCCTGCCCCATCTATGTATTACTTGTGATTGTTCTTTTAAAAAAATAATCAGCACTCAGGTTGATCCAATGTGTGTGCATGTATGTGTGTGTGTGGGCGCGTGCGTGTCATTTAATATGTGTATGCGTATGTGCGAGAGAGAGAGAGAGAGAGAGAGAGAGAGAGAGAGAGAGAGAGAGAGAGAGAGAGAGAGAGTGTGTGTCATATAATATGTTCATGCGTATGTGCGAGTGTGTGTGTGTGTGTGTGTGTGTGTGTGTGTGTGTTATTCTTTTGTATATATATAGAGCTATTGGTCTACACAATGTAATAAACTTTATCCTATCTCATCTTGTCTTAATTGTCGTTTGACAAAGACCTATGACCGAAATGTTGCTGTTTTGTGCTGTCAATCATTGAAGCTAATTAACATTAACATGCTCTGTATTTCATAGATGTATACGTATATATATTTGTGGATGTGTGGGTGTGCGTGTGTTTTGGTCAGGGTCCAATTTGATGTGCAGCAAATGGTAGGCGTGGCATTCGAGCTAAAACAAAAGATGTGTTTATAGTTAGTATCCCCACTCAAGTACAGGCTAATCATAGAGCACAACTTTCTCTACCGGTAGCTCTGTATTCATTTACATGTGAACCAGGGGCCGTATATACAGGCCACAGGTCGACTGTTAGAAAATGTTGACCCAATCTTGTTGCAGTGAATTATACTCACAACACTGCATGATTCATTATATTTATTATATACTATATAATTGTGCTAACAGTCAGTTAACATATGGTCTGTGTATACATGCGCCGGTGAGGGAACAAATGTGTAAAGAGTCTTTCCCAAGGACTCAACATCAGTAGCACTGTCATATTTCGAACCCAGAATCCTTCAATCTTGAGACTGGAGGTCTCACCACTCAACCAGAGATACCATTATGATTGCATATATATACTAATTAAGACGGGAAATGGAAAGGGTTTTATTCTTTCTCCTACTTTTTTTTGTTGTTGTAATTTTCATTTGGCCAGCCCTACTTGATCACAATCTCTGTACATAAGCCTTGCCTGCCTCAGTGACAAATTGTTCCAAAATAACAGCAATATCACTGTGTCAAACAGAACACGAGACAAGATCTCCAATTTCGGCACCTTTCACAATACAAGATACACTACACTACATTATACAAAGATTACTAAAACTGTCATTTCTAGTTGACTCTTGTGGACAAGCATTCAAATTTCTTAAAAACAAACACACAGTACAGAGACGATAGTGAAAACAAAACTATAAATCCAAAGAGAATTTTTGAATTGATTAAAAAAATGTATTTCTCAGCTTGCAGTAACTAGTAACGATGTAAACTCTCTGATTACCAAGCTCTACAAATCTAGTATAGTCCACAATAATGTAATCAACATGAATAAATACAAGAAGCATGAATAAAGAATTGAGACAAAACTGGTCATAGATGGAATGATCCATAATACGGGTCAGTTGCCATTCTACATTAAATATATAAAAAATATTAATAATACTGATAATAATAATAATAACAATAATAATAATAATAATAATATAATAACAATAGTAATCATAACAATAATAATAATAATAATAATAATAATAATGATAATAATAATAATAATAAATATAATAATAATCTTAACAATGGCAATAATAACAACATCAATAATAACAATAACAACAATAATAATATTTATCTCATCCCAACAGGAAAATTCTTTTTGTCTCCACAAATTCACAAAGTATTTCTTAAACAAAATTCTGATTAAATAATAATTAAATCAAGAAGAAAATGAAAGTCTTATAAAAAATGTAACGCAGTGATTTATAAATATGGTGATATGTGCATGGAATCTGCAGACCAGGATTAAGTACGATGGAAGCTTTACCCGCCTCTTGTTTTCAGAACTATGTTTTCTCATTTTCTTCTGGCAGTTTTGACAAAAGTTGATTACGACCCACTGCAGGGGAAAAAAAATATAGCATGGGGTCAACATTATCAGTGTAGATGACTCCGTTAGTACCTAGTGTCTGTAAGGTTGATAACAGTCTGCTGCATTAAACAAATTAGCATAGTCAACATTATCAGTGTAGGTGACTCCGTTAGTACCTAGTGTCTGTAAGGTTGATAACAGTCTGTTGCATTAAACAAATTAGCACAGTCAACATTATCAGTCTAGATGACTATGTCAGTAGTGTCAGTCAGTAAGATTGATAACGATCTACTGCATTAAACAAATTAGCATAGTCAACATTATCAGTCTAGATGAAAAATGATGATGATAATATGAAATTGCAGCTATTGTTCTAGAAAAATTATTTTAAAATGTCATTTTTTTGGTCAGAATAATCTCATAGACTGCCCCAACAGGTCATAAACGAAGGTATTATATAATCAAGCGAAAAAGGAAAAAGAGCGAAAGGAAGTACAGTAAGGATTAGAATATTATCACTTAATGTATTTTATTGTTGAATATATTATTGCCTATATATATGTACAGTAATATGTAACAAGTCTTTATAATTCTTTACTGCTTTTCCCAAAGTTTTCAATCATAGATAAATCAAGTACAATGTGTATTAATTTGACTGCTTATCTTGAGATTCAAGTTCCATAAGATTCTTAATCCCTGAAAATTTATGGATTATGAGAAAAGGTGTTAGAGTCTGGATGGTCTCTGGTGACTTTCAATCAATCCCTTTAAACTTGCCTCTATGATTTACAGACAGTATCTAGTAGTAAATGTGGCTTTTTAAAATTCTCATATAAAAAGATACCATATTTATAATAGTTATTGTGAGGTAGGTTCCTACAAGGTTATCAATTAACGAACATTGACACATGTGATATGAACAATCATAAACATTAATTCCAGTTCGATTTTGATTGATTTCTGTACTGTAAGATGAATAACTTTTAGACGTTGCTATAAATGAATATGAGATAAAAGAATTGAGGATTTCTGATTTCTGTTATTTTAAAAATAACTTTTACATTTGTATTCATATCTTTACAAAATGTTTATACATTCATTAAGTGAATTTGCCCATTCAACAGCATGTCAAATTAGATAGCAATTAAAGGAAAATAATTAAGTTTTGATTGGTAACAGAAAATCAGTTGGGAATTTGCAAACGTATCGAACAACATTTTCAAACAGTGGTCACTCACCTGACAACAAACCTTGCCTACAAATGTTGACTCTTTTCACATGATTTATAAATAAATATAAAATTAATTTTTAAACAAAAAATAAAAAAACCAGAGATGCGGATGGTGACTTTGAGGCTGCAACAGAGAAGCCGAGCTAAGATGGAGTTTAAGTTTTAAGGAATGTCCATTTATCAGGAGACGGCATAAACAAGTTTAACTGCATTGAAGATGAAGGAAAAAAAATGCGCAATTGAAATTGTCAGAGGAAAATCTTTTGGTATAAAGAAGATAAAATCGGTAGGTTCATAGAAAACAAAACAAAACAAAAAAACCCAAAATCATAATACATTCTTGTGGTCATAATAATGCAAAATAAACAAATGAAGAACAGCTTCAAATGAAAACCAAATCACGTGTGGAATGGACAAAGAACATGAGCAAATATATTTAATTGTTACCTATAGTACTCCGATCTAAAAATGTAAAATGTGTGTAAAAAAGTTAGGATATTTTCGTTCATGCCTACTTATATATATATTAATAATAATAGCCTCACACTCCTAGGTACAGGGCTTCACAGTGATAACATCAACGAGGTGACGTGCTGGGTATATTACAAAGAGGGCTGGAGATTCACTACCACTGAGGCCAATTGGCATGACATAATGAAGAGAAAAATCACCTAGAAAAATATAATTGTAAATATGTCTATTCATAAATCACAGTTTAAAAAAAGAAGAAATCAAGCAAAGAAAAGCAAATTCAATGATGATATAATAAATTAGGTAAATATTCCTATTTAAACATTTGCATCAGTTTGTACATAATATGATGGGATATAATAGTGACAATAATCACTCTCACTCTCAGCTCTGGAGGCTCTTTTATATTATATATAGATATTCTGTTGTTGTTGTTGTTGCTTTTTTAGTTAGTTTTTTGTTGTTATTTTTTATAATGTTTTTGGTAACAAATGAAATTAATTTTACTAACAGAAAATCACTGAAACATAAATTAACTGGCAGGGGTATTTGGCTACCTAAAGAGAGTCATAGTTACTCCCACTGTTTGCTCGCACTTGGTCCAATCCCTTCATTTTCACATAAAGAGCTCCGGGCAAAAATCCACTAGAAATTTTCTTCACCCCAAATTAATAAATTGACGATAAGGTAAAAGAAGAACTAATGAATCAGAGCCCTCATCTCAAACATTTGATTTGATGGCATCCTTGATATAATATAAACACCTATGGATCTACGACAATTTTTTAGACTCCAATCTAGCGTTTTTGTCATTTTGCTCCTTGCAGTTGTAAACTATTCTATTGAAGTGGAAGAGGATGGCCAATGAAATGAAACGGAAGACACCCATGAACATCACCTGGAACAAAACCAAAACACAATTAAAATTCTTTTCATGTGAACATAAAATTAAAGGTGTCCATGAATTACCAGTGTCTTACCAAAGCATTTAAAGCACCAGTAGCATCACTGCCACCACCCTAACTACTACTGCTACTACTACTGCTATTACTACTAATACTTCACAACCACTAATACTAGTAGTAATTATATGAAAGTGAGTCCAAGTAGAGCAATTTGACATATAGAAACGGTGCTATTCCCTCTTTCTAAATCATAAACCCCAGCTGTGGTATGGAATCTATTTCTACACTTGGGTCGAGCGAGGCAGTCGAGGTAAAACATCTTTCCCAAGGATTTAATTTGAAGTAGTTTTTAATTCAAATAATGTCACTTGTTCTAAGCACTCTTTATCAAGTGTACCATATTTTGTTTGTGCCATGCTGGGCAGAAATCCTACAAAAGCTTAAACATCAGACGGATCCAAAATAAGAGCCCTCCTTATAATATTGGTTGTCTGACTCAACCATTTTGTGACCCAGCACCATCATCTCCATTGCCATCACCACTACTCCTGCTACGCAACCACTAGTACTAGTAGACCTGCGGAGCCGTTTGACACATAGAGCTGATGCTTAACCTGGCTTCTGTAACGTGAAGTGGACTATGTGACAATTTTTCACCCCCTGGTCTATATCAGATAAATGTCCCAGCATTGAGCTGTTACCCATCCCTACACCTGTGTCGAGTGAGGCAGTCGAGGCAAAGTAACTTTCCCAAGGATAACAACTCCACATTGAAAGCCAGACTCTAATCCCTGCCGCTTGCATGGATTGGGTGCAATCCTAACTTGTTGGCCATAGTGCCTCCTACTAACAATAATAATAATAGTAATGATAATAATAATAATGATAATAATAATAATAATGATAATAATAATAATAATAATAATAAGATAAGATAATGAGATAAGACAAGATAATACTTTATTTTCATCCCATTAGGGAAATTTCTTTTACAGACGTGTATAGAAATTACAACATGAATGTTATAGATATCTAACGCATAAGATATGGAGCATCACAGTATTAAAATGAATAATAATACATGAATAATATATTCATAATAATCAAAATTCACGGGGAAGGTAGTATGGTCGAATGTTCAGAGATAATGTTTCAAGATTGGCACCACATGTGTGTTTCATTATTGAAATATTGTTGGGGTGGCACCACTTGTTGCTCACATACGTGCACACTCCTCCTCCACACTTTTTTATTGTTGACGTTTGGTCACCTCTCATAAGAGTAAAGTCGTTGACATTAAATGGCGTGGATAACGTGTTAAGGGTGAGCCAGGCTTCTGCTAGTGAGATGATGGAGGCCTAGCGATAGTCAGAGGAATGCCAGCGCAGCGAAGACAGCTCATCACTTTTGTTGTTAAGTGAGCGGACATTCCCCGTGACGACACACGACGGACGAAAGGCTCTTTGGTGATGCCTGGCTTTATCGCTAGAATATTTTAGTATTGGGGTCATGGTAGAATCAGTAGTATATCATCTTTCCTCAGTCACAGATATAAGCACAAAAAAAGGCGAGAAAGATTTAGAAAGATCCGTAGTAAAAGTAGTCCACAGTATAGTAGGTAACAGTAAAATAGCAATAACAGTAAAATCCCCACAGCCGCCACGGCCCACACCCACCTGTTGAACGGCCTCCATGATGGATGTGATGGGAGCAAACCCACAGGTCAGACATGACAGCATCAGCCCATCCAATCCAATAGAACTTGAAAATTTGCCTTTCTGAATATCAGAGGAAAACGTAATGTTTTGAATGCAGATTAAACAAATTATGGTCGGTTATGGTACAATCTGAAACTGAAATAAAAAAACAAAAATATCACTATTGAAAAAATAAAATTATATATGTTTATGTATCGATTGAACACAACACACTCTCCCCCCCCCCCCTCTCTCTCTCTCTCTCTCTCTCTCTCTTCCCCTTCCCCCCCCCAAAAAAATAAATAAATAAATAAATTAATAACACACCCAAAACAAACTAACAAAAAAAAACCCCAAAAACCACACACCACTTAAATGGATGATCAAGAATTATTTACACTGGTTTGAAGCTCTGCAAACTTATGGCACGCACTTGCTTCACAGCAAATATTATTAAAATGGAAAAAGCAACCTTGTAAACTTACCACTGAGTCTTTTAAAATGGCTTGAGCCACATCTTTGGGATCAGTCAGGGAGCTTGTTTCAGAGATAAGTGCTGTTTCCTTGGGCTGTATAAAATAAAGAGAAGAAAGCAAAGCAAAGTACCATTACATCTTTAATATTACGAACAATCACCGCCAAGCCGAGTGAGCTTCATCTTGTTCTTGTTTCAAATGCTACCTGCAAGCCGTCATCATTCCTTGCAGGCATTGATATGCTTTCAAATCACCATCATCAAAAAGAATGGCAACCCTTCTTCCTCTCTTACTTCTTAACGTCATTTTACAGCAAAGTTTAAAAAGCGGTTACATAACATGTCTTTACAAGAATGGATGGGTGAGGTACAAGAAACGTCAGACAATCGACAAGAAACGTCAGACAATCGACTCTTCAAAGAAATTAAAGACAGTTTTACCTTTGAGGCATATTTAAACACTTTAACATGCCATCAAGAATCTCCATCACACACAAAAAAAAGATAAGTTCGCATCTGTTTTATATAGAAAGGGGTAAATGGGGTCATAGACGAGTGGATGTAATAAATCGCAAGGGTTCTTTGTGTGAGGTTATTGAAGATGAATACCATTGTTTAATTGAATGCCCTAGATACGTGAATGAAATAAAAGGATGTGTGGCAGAATGTATGAAAGAAAAACCAAATATGTATAAATTTATATATTTGTTAAAGAGTGAAAATGCAGGCACACATAAACAATTAGGAATAATATTATGTTCCAGGATAATTAATGGATGTATGTATATAAAATATTGTTTTCTGGCTAAGAAAGTAACTTGTGAGTGGGTGTGGGTGGATGTGGGGGGCGGGGGTGAGTGAGAGAGGAGGGGAGGGGGATTATACTATGTTAAGGGTAAACGTGAGAATATAACAGGTGTTGGGTGGGGGAGGAGGGAGGGGTGGCGAGTGATCTTTTGGGAATGTCTATATTCAAATATCTTGTTACTGTGCCATTATTGTATTGGTGTTAAATTCATCTTTTATTAATCGATATGTTAAGATTCACAAGATTATTAATGTAAATGTTGATTAGGCCCATGGCCTAAAAGTGAATAAAAACTTGAAAAACTTGAAACTTAACCCGACATTACCTTTTTCTTGTTTTCCTCCTTCAGTCCGGGTGTATCCGTGTCAGGAGGAAAGGCCAAGGTCACGTAGATGTTGTAAGCTTTCATCTATGGAAACAAGCAGATGGCGTAATTTGAGTCATGCAAAAATCGGAGTATGTAAATAAATAGCTTCAATGATAGACATCACAAAACAGCGACGTTTCGACCAACAGGCCTTTTATTAACCGATTTTTATTCAAGTTTACATCGCCTCAGAAGGTCACCATTATCACCATTGAATTATGCAAAGTCTCTGAACGTGTATTTTACAGCGATGCAGACTGTAGAACTGATCTTTACTTTACTTTTAACCCTCCCTTATAAGTTTAAAGACTGGACACTACCAAAAGATTCATCTTAATTAGTTTTAATCTCAAGATGGTTTGAATTGAATATAACGGGGTACCTCCATCTGTAGTGACTCAGCCAGTCCTTTAAGAGCAAATTTTGATGCTGAATAGGCTGTGTAGCCGTAGATTCCGAGCTGTCCAGCCTGTGAGGAAACAAAAACCACTCTCCCTCGACCTCTAGCCTTCAGACCAGGGACGACGGCCTTAGTAGTCTTGACAGCACTCATGTAGTTCAAGTCTATCATTTTCTGTAGGTACCAGGAAAAACATAATAAAATGATAAAAGTGGGGAAACCGGGTAATGTAGAGTGGAGACCATTTTAACCAGGTGGGGAATAGCAAGAACTTAAGTATATCAAGGCATTTGAAATCTGTTTTTTCCCCCCTACAGTATTATCAATTGTACTTCATTTTGAATATGATTGCAATATCCCAAGATACAAATCTTGGGTATTGCAAAAAAATAATGAGACAAAACATAACAGAAAGTCCTTAAGAGCTTTGAGGCCCACACAGCTGGTGCTTATCCCTGCTTCAGTAGCATGAAGCAGACAGAATTGACAATATGTCAGGCCTCTGGATGAGACGCCGGTCTATCACACATTGCTTCCCCATGACATTCGCTGTTTTAACTACTCAAGGGAGAAGGGTGTTAATATGTAATACAATTGCTTTTATCATTTTGGGGGAAATGGTTAGGAGTGTTCGTTGTCACTTTCAGTACATTTGCTTTTTTAATGAAGACTACAAGACTTGGAGGGGTGACGAAATCTCTCATACAACCTGTGTCAGGACAAAGAATAGGGGAAGTGGAATTGTACCATTTATAGCAAGAACTTGTCAATTTCAAGACATGTTATCTGGTTCCTCACTTCTCGTTACACTGAGTTCTATTGTAAACGAATATCAACAACAATCACAACATTTTGGTAAGTCGGTTTTACTGCTGTGTCTATCTATTGTTTTAAAATATTTGGGCCCTGACTTTATTTACACATCTCTATGTTTTGGCAAATGATAAGTCAAACTTCTTGTAATAGGATGCTTTCTATCGCCTATCTCACCTCACCTCACAACCCCCCCCCCCCCCACACACACACACACACCCCTAAAATGAAATCAATATGTCAGATAATCAGCTTTTTAAAAGGTATTATTTACATGAACAAGAGTAAATAAACAAGAGTACACGTCTAGTGCTTTTACCTCGAAATCGCTAAGGGGAGCTTCATCAAACCGCCCAGGGACAGCACTGCCAGCACAATTGATGAGCATATCAATTGGACCAAGGCAAACCTCTGCCTGAAAATAAATTAAAACAATTAAAGACAAGCCTAATACAGTTTTAACTTGGACTTTCTAAAAATAGCTTTTATATCAACAAGGTCGTATCAGTGATGGAAAGCTGGTAACAACATCTGGATGAGGTCCTGTGTAGAAGAGAACTGTAAAGTCATGTTCCCATATCCTCTAAATATAATACACTGAACATAAATACTCAAAATGACTCAAAATCAAAATCCACGAATAGAAATAAAAAATCTAAAAAACTTACAATTACTTTTTTGTTCAATCTTACCTCTGTGATAGCTTTCTCCACTAGTTCAAAATCTCCACACAGGTCGACAGACATTACCTGAACCACCTGACAAAAACAAATAAAATTAAGATATTGACTTTATGACTAATGCCCAATAAAACCCTGAACACAAACACCAATTCTAGTTCGGATAATCATCCAAAACGATTTTTAACAGATTAGTTTACAAGATCAACAATAACAAATTATCTTTATCATCACACGGCCCATGGAAGTCATCAGTAAAGCATGGCAGGCGATGTGGCAGAGAGGGTAAGAGATTGCACTAATCGTCTATAGCATGTATTGATGACGTGATGAAAGACAGAATGTCCCCTACTTCATATATAAGACATTTTTCAACTAACAATATGATAATTACGATGATGATGATAATAATAATAACAAAAACAATAATAAAATGATACCAATATTAATAATAATACCTTAGTTTTATCCCAATATGGACATTCTTGTACAGTGATGCATACAAAATGATTATAATGCACATATACTGACGTTGCCAGAGGCGAGCTCTAATCGTCACACACTTTGTGGGGAACAACGCTAACGAGTAGGCCCCAATAACATACCAACCCATATAGGATAAAACTTAAAAACTTGTCAAAAGAAACAACTAAGAATGATCACTTTCCTGCTCCATGATACACAAATCATGGAATATTAAAATAAAAAACAAATAGCATTATTGTTATTTTGACTACCTTCTTCTAATATCTAAAAAACTCACCTCTTTCCCTGTCTTGTCTGGATTTAGAGATGAGATTGCAGTTTTTGCCTCTTCAAGTTTTTTCTATGGAAATAACATTATACAATTTGTACAAATCATAAGAGACCGTATCATTCAAGGCATCAAATGAACATGTGGCTTATCATTCATTTTTAACATAAAAAGCAAGATCAAATTTGTTCTTGTGTCACTGGGTCAGGTAAACATTGAAGCGCAACTGCAGAAGAATCACCAATGTTTCAGTTGCAATCAAATAATACAAATTAAATTGTCATCTCTCATTTGAAGATTGTTGCTTCTCCAAGAAAAATTCAGATCCAATTATTTCAATTTATAATGATGACCGTAATCAGAATAAATAAAACTTCTCCTCATGCTAGTTGTTTTCATTCAATTATTTTCTTGATCAGAACCTTGTCACTTCCTCCAGCTGCTTTTAAGGCAGTTTACAATCAAAGGCCGACTGGACAAATTATGATAAATGGAAGCATAAAGTCATGCCTTGAACTAGCACAGAGAAATATTATTTGAATCTTTCATTTGGATCTCTGGCTAAGAATCCAGCTGCTTTTTATATCATGTTTCATATTAATTCATAATTTATAGCGAGACATGGGTCAGTTCCAGTACACTGCAAATTGCAAAGCAGATAAACAAAAATGTTTGACAAATAAGTGGAGGCGAAAAAAAATGCCTTTAACTCTTTTATGTTTATAATAACATTCAATACAAAAATTTGAGACATATTTCAAATTACCATGTCCCTGGCAATCAGAGTTACTTTGGCACCCTTCTTAACAGCTTCTTCTGCCAAAGCTTTACCAATTCCACTAGAACCACCTGTAATCTGTATGGAACAAAGATATTATCATACACTACAGAGCATTGTCATTGAATAAAAAATAAAAATATCTGATGATTAAATCATTGTACATAATACGGTTAGAACTCCTTTGGCGGAGCAAGCCAATTTGTTGTCGAGAAAGAATTATAAGTTGCTTACCCGGGGTAAATGTGCTACTGTAAAGCGCTTAGAGCATGGTGATGATCGTGGATAAGCGCTATATAAATGCTATTTAATCAATAATAAGTTCAGGAGAGAGTTACTTAGTAAAAGTGCAGAAAAATGATAGAAAAGAATCGTCAAACATAAGATTTCAAGCTTCTTGTGTGTTGTTTGAAAGAAATAAAAGAGTGCCCTCAGCCTGAATGCCTGTTTCAGCTGAGTGCCCACTTGTCAAACGAAACTGATTTTTTTTCTATCAAAACCTTAAGTCTGCATGCCCGCTAACTCATTTTTCTACTGTCTGAGTGCCCAGCATTTCAGCACTTTCGTCAATAAAAAAAGGAAAGAAATGTGAATTAAATGATAATAGATTTAGTCAGATCTCTTGCCTAAAGTTGATAAACATGTTGTAACTCATCGTCATTATTTATTGGATAGTTAACATCATGACCCCTTTGTTACCTTATAATATATTATTATTAATAGCTTTTATATTGGCCTTAGACTAACAAATCAGGCAATGACAAGCAGGGGGAAGCAATAGAGTTGGACCTTGATAAAACTACAAAAGTGCTCAATAAGTCAATACGTGATGAGTCAGTTTTGAAGCCCTTTGTGTGGCCTTGCACAGGTGTTTGTCAGTTGACTGATTGTTTTGACCTATGTTCTTCTCTATGTTCTTCTTCTTCTTCTTCTTTGTTTAACGTCGGTTTTTTTCTGTCAACTGAGGGGTTACGACGGTGTCCACTTCTTTATGCACTCTCTTCTGTTCGACAGGTCAACCGCTCCAATGGCTGCCGAAGACGGGATGTCGTGATTCACGTTGTCAATCCAACGTTTCTTCGGTCTACCACGGAGTCGACAACCTGGCGCTTCATTCAATATTATCTTCTTCGGCATTCTATCCCCTTGCATCCGGTGAACGTGGCCGTACCACCTCAGCCTTCCTTCTCAGATCTGGGAGGTGATATGTCCAACACCAAGCCGACGTCGAAGCTCATTTATCGAGGACGTCCAATCATTGCAGATCCATCTCAGCATCTGACCATCCATTCATTTGAGACTGCTGTATAATAGAGTACTGCGTCACACGAGATGTACGCTCTTGCTCTCTTATACAGTGGGATGAGCCAATCGGACAATACGGGAAGCGGCGAGTGGAAGCTTTTCCAGGCCGATCTTATTCTGGCCATGATAGCATCCTGACACCAGCTGCCTCTACTGAGCAGGGCTCTGAGATATTGAAATGTGTCGACGGATTCAATGCCGACGTCCAACATTGCACTGTCCGACGCTTGCATCAACGGGACATGGAGGCACTTGTCACATGGAATGAAGTATTGGTTTTCGGCAACTTCTTCAAACCACTGCACCTTCGATGCACCCACTTGTCGCATTTGCTGCATTTTACTGCAGACATGACGACATTGGTGTTGCAGATACTGCAGGGAAATTTGCCTGTCGGGATGCTTTGGCCAACATCTGTGCCGTTCTTCAGCAACTTTGTACAATGCAATCCAGTCATGACTGATTGATAATCAAAGTAAAACAAAAAAACAAGAACTCTGACAATATTATTATTGTTATAGATACTCCTGCCTGTCACTGTTTGAAGTGTTTGTTATTCTTTATTGAGCCTCTCTATATGCAGACGATGTAGATGGGCAATTCCATAAAAATGAATCCAAAATGACAAAAATAAAAGCAAGCAAACCCAAAAACGTCGAAACCGGGTGTAGACCTACAACGTCTTAGACTAGAGACTAGAGACTCAAACTCAAGTCTTACTACACTCTTACTGACTCTTCTTACCACAACGTGAGCGTTTTTCAGGTCGATCGGTGATGGAGATATCAAGGGAGAGAGCAAGTAAAGAGCTATAACGAAGGCAACAAAAACTGCCAGACAAATCCATGCCCAAATCATTTTCGACGAATTCCCTCAGAGAGTTTGTTCAAATGCGTTGGTAAAAGTAAAGTAGCACTGCGTTCTGTTTGTCTTGTGTCTGTGACTGTAACTGTAACTAAACAGAAGAATTCTCACTGGGAATCACGGCAAAAGAAAGTGAACTCTTCTATACCAAAGTTCTAAAAATTTACAAATCGGGAATTCCCGTTACAAAGCCACGGCCATCGATATAGATAAAAGAGGAATATGTAGACAAGTAGGTTTCTTGAAAGACGAGACAAAGTGACAGTAACACTAAAACATCAAAACAAAACAAAAACCGTGACGGATAATGCATCCACAACGAGGAATTGGGTAGAGCAAATGAGAAGATAGTAAGAAAAATGAAGTGGACATCGATATAGGAAGAGTGTTTTTGGCTGGGTATATCATAGTCATCCCATCGAGATTATAATATATTATAGGTAATAGAGCTATGAGTCACCCATGATACACAATGTAATCGGTGACAATAGTAAGTACCTAGGCAGTGCACGATAACTTTGGATGCCATGGGCACAACAGAATCTCAGAGGAAAAAAAAGGGAAGAAAAAAACACAAAGGGGGGGGGGGGGGGGGGGGGGGGGGGGGGGGGGGGGGGGGGGGGGGGGGGGGGGGGGGGGGGGGGGGGGGG
>JARFNW010016669.1:0-15021 GCA_031763155.1 Dirona albolineata | reverse complement strand
GAGTGAGAGAGAGAGAGAGAGAGAGAGAGAGAGAGAGAGAGAGAGAGAGAGAGAGAGAGATGGGTGTGGGGAGAAGACGGGAAAAGAGAACATGTGAATGTGTTGGATACATACCGTAGCCCCAGTCTTAGACTGCCTTTCACTTCCTGCCAAATCCACCATGTTGAGTTTCCCCACTCGGATGTGGTTCTCACCATCTGCCCCTTCCTACAATTTGAAAAAATAAAAATAGTAACAACAAAAAGTAAAGAAAAGGCGACATTCAGTGAAAATAAAATAAATATGACACAAAGAAGTCTTTTTCATTTTTTAATGAAAAGGAAGAAGTAAATTAAATAAGTAAAAATATAGAGAATGTAAATAATAAGCTCCGGTGATTGTCAGCACAAGACAGCTGTCAATCACTGAAGCTAATTTATATATTATTAAATATCCTATACTTTCACTTAAGTCAACAAAACTTCGGCAGGTCATCATTATCAAAAATGAAATAAAATATGTAATAGTAAAAATGGCAATCAAACTATCTAGCCATCAAGTCTTTGTCAACATGATGTGTAGCATAATATACTAATTACTGGCATGATGATTTTAAAAAATTGCTCAATTTAATTTTTTTTGGGAGGAATTTCAACACTCCACCATTCCCTACTTCCTAAAAAAAATAATTAATACAATTTTAAGTCTAACGCATCTCTTTTCTTATCATTCCTGAGTGGTCAATTTATTATATTAAAGGATGGATGCAGTGTACTGAAAAAATATCTGAAATAAATAAAAAATTGGCCTAAAGAGCTAAAGAAACATGATTTTTTTTTTTAAATCCTGTAAAATATTATATCTGTAGTTAAAAAATATGAGACTAGCTTTCATTGACTTTTAGCCAGCATTATAGTTAATAACTCAAGTTTGGTCATAAGCTAGTTACTGCATAAATCACAAAACACTGCACAAGTCTCTTTGAATAACTCACACTGTAAAAGCACAAAGCAAAGGAAACACACATTATGAACTCACCTCACTGCATTCAATTGTGACGATAAAGATGGCGTGAGATCTGGAACTGTGCTCATTCATGTTGGTTGCCCTGAAAAATAGTTACAAAAATAAAGAGTAGAGTATGTAAATTAGCTCCAATGATTCGCAGCACAAAATAACAACAGTTCGACCGTGACACTATCGTTACAAAAATACTTCACATTTGTGTTTATTTTTTATTTTCAAATATGTCTGAGTTTAGTTTGAGGAGAAAGACATTGATACACTTATGGTCACACAGTCCTGGGAAATAGTAAGTCGACAGGTTGAATTAAAAGACACAGGGGAGAATAAGAGACCAGCCACACCCTTAAAATGCTGGAAAAAAGGAGCAGATTTGTTTTCTGACACTTGTTCGTGTTATCAAGAAGACAATTCAAAATTACAGAGACATTATTTATAGAAAGGTAGAAATCATTTGGAATAAAAAAAATAAAAATATACGATGACAGATAGAGTAAAACGAAATATCTGTATTACAGTCCTTATGCATAGATTAAAAAAAAAACTCCATGAAAAATGCAAGGTCTTAATTTGGAAATCTAAAAAATATTTGTAATATTATACCCGACTGATCTGTTGTTGTTCCCGACATTCATGACGTGTTCAATCTCTTTGATGCTTTTGGTGACAAAACTTGAGAGATCCTGTGAAATCATGAAATAATGAACTAAATTTAATGTTAAAAGACGAGGAGAAAAAAAAAATGGGGAAGAAAAAGATCAAATTATGTCACAATACCCAACCCACGATTTTCCATGATAAAAAAAATTAATAAATAAGAAAAATGCATTAAAATAAATATAAGATGTTTCTTCTCAAAATGAATCAAATATACCAATTTCGTTTATTGCCCTTTAAGATTAAAAAAAAAAAGGTGTAATCAAGTTAATAAAGATAGATAAGAGATAAGATATTTTAAAAAAATGACAATACTTATTTCATCCCCTTGGAGAAATTCTTTGTTCTTCCTTTTGTAAAAAAGGGAATTTCAACTTTCTGTTTAAAAAACCCAAACAAATGCAATAGTGACACCCGCTTTACCTTGACATAGATCCCTGTGTCGGGCCTCTCTTTCATCTCCAGTCTTTTACTTTGGTCTTTGGACAACAAGTCGCGAATTTCCTCCTGGATTTGAATAAAACGTACAATCATATTAAGCCATCTTTGGTTTTAAACAATTATTATTATCTTAAGTAGTCTTGCCATTTTGTATTAAAATGTCCTTGTGTTAAAAATAAAATAAACCAAAACTTAGATATCAATCCTAATAATAATAATAATGATAATAATAACAATAATTATATATACATTTAAACAATGCCTCATCTCGACAATAGCAAGCTCAGGGCACTTATCTTTTATCGACATACAATATTTACACATCAAGAAGTTATTACATGGATTGATATCAATCTTTCTAATGTCCTTTCTAATGTTGATGAACAGTGATAGAAATCGAAAAAGACTTGTAATAACAATCACGAAAATCACAAACAAAACCCCATATTACAAGAATCCTTGAGTTTAAGGTTATTGAATATAAAGAAAGAGTGAATGTGCATTCAAGAATTCTGATACAGCCGTGTAGATAAAAGACCAAACAAAATAGACCTGTGACCATGCTTTTTCCTTGAAGTGTATTACAGGTCACTTGGGAATGAGGGCTGCCAGAAGCTAAAATTCTGATTTAGAGGTATGAAAAAAAAGAAGGTGAAAATGGTATAGCTCCAAGTGCAAAACAAGTAACAAAACAAAGATCATTTCTGTGCTTGTTAGTTGATGAAGGGGAAACCCAAAATGTTTTGTTTCGTTACTTATTTTACAATTGGAGCTATACCGTTTTCACTTTTTTTTTGGTATGATACTTAGGGTAAAACAAAATATCCGCAGCAGTGTGCCCACCTGGTAAATTTCCAAATAAGAAGCTCGCACCAAGTACTGTTGATTTTCAGAGCGTGAAATATGAGTAAAGATCTGTTCAAAAGAGTTTGGGATCACCCCCCATTCATCCCTTGAAGTTTTCAGTCCTGAAAATAGAGAGAACAACAAAATATTCAAATTTAAGCCAAAAGATTATTATCATACATCACTCTAGAAAAACACATTTTTCAAAATTGTAAAAGAGCAAGCAAAATGTTTGAAATATATTATTTCAAATCCACTTTCAGTCAAAAACATGGGTGTACGCATACAAAGCCCAAAAAGCCTGCAAGGCAGAGCTAAAATTTTTCAAGACCCACGACATGAGCTCATGCAGGCCATCTCCAACTATCCCTCATCTTAACAGATACTCCTAGGGGAGAAAACTTAGCAAATTTTTATTTCTGACTGCGCTTTTTTCTCTCTTGCTGCATCACATGTCTGAAATTGTCTGTCCTCCGCAATTACGAGTTGTTTAAGATTATATTCTTCTGAAGCAAAATGTAAGGAGATCCAATCATTTTGGCTAGAGTGTTTTTCATTTATATTTATCTTTTGTCTCTGTTTGTCAAAATATGAGTTTTATTGTTACTACCGTCATGAGTTTTGTCATACATGTCCATTTTAAATAGTAAAGCACAAATGAGCATCTTTGGGCAATATAGATCCTTTATCGTTTATTTATTCATAAGTCAAAGTAACATATAAGTACTTATATAATATCATTTTTTAAATAAAGAATATGAATAAATAAACTATTTAACAACTTGCCTTGCATAGTGTGTGTTTTGCCTGTTCCTGTTTGTCCATAGGCAAATATTGTCCCGTTAAACCCTTGCAATACAGACTCCACCAAATCATGGAAAGTCTCGTCGTAAAGATCTCTCTGTTTCGAGCTGAGTGGGATGGATGTAAAAAAATCAATATAATCAACTTAAATACTATTTCATTTTCCTTACATAGAACACAGCTTATCGCACCCCCCTCCAATCAACAAAAAAACCGCCAACAAAACAACATGCTGGTACTGTAAGCTTTTTAAAATGAAGAAATAATAAAATGAGAATAACTAAAAGATAACCGAAGATTATCCTTGTTGCATTATGCTATTTGAAAACAAGAGCCTATAAAATGATGTAGGACGTTGATGAAAGCTACAAACCGATGTAAACCCTTTCGAAAGAGAGGAAAGTGGGAATATATGCTGAGGCAGAAACATAAAATTCAATTTGCACTTGCACCCAATGTTTAAAACTCATAAAAAGTAAAAAGATACCAAGATGAACTTACTCCCAGTCGTAGACTGCATCAAAGGTAAACTTCTTGGGTGCCTCAGATGACTGTCCCATCTTTGGGTTCTTGACTTCGATAGCACCACGCTTCACATTCATATCAACCACCCTGGGGAGATAAAAAAAATAAAAATTTCAACACATTCGATTACCCAATTTCCTTCCTCCTTCCATTATAGATGTCTGAACTTCCTTCTCATTAAAGAAAAAAATTATTTTGTTTGCTTGATTTAGTTTTCAGTTGTTTTTAATTAATTTTTTAAATATAAACATTGACTTGTTGAAATAATAGATGTGGTTTGTGATGTCAATTAAACTTACATTCATTATAATTATGATGAATTTGAAGAGGTGAGCAGTTTCATAAGAAATGGACTGAATGATAAAGTCAATGATGATCCAGCATTGACAACTACGGCAGAAATTATGGCTTTTGAAATCAATACATAATGATTCAGAGTCAGATTTAGCAGTAACTGCTGTTGATGAAATAAACACCACCATGATATCATGTCACTAGATGTCAATAGACGCTCTGCACATAAAAACCATGAACTCATAAAAAGTTATGAGGTAAAACAGATGTTAAGACAAATATTACACCAAGTATTATAAATAAAACAAATATTTACCTTGTATGTCCATCTTTTGTTTCCTTGCTATTCAAGGGACGGCACCTGACCACCACTTTCACACTCTCAGCTTTATTCTTAGACTGAAAATAGGTCATTTTGAAAAATATAAAACATTATTTCATTGATATTCACTTTATAACTGAAAAAAATCAGGTGTACTTCAAAAAGCAGATTATAAATTAAAGATTCAATTCTTCATTGGTGTTGATTCAGATCATGACACTGACACACAAGAAAAATTAAGAAAAAAGGAAAGTCCAGCGGAACCTTCTGGCCCATAGAGCCAGTTGAGTGTTTATATCCAGTTTCTGTGGCGTGAATCGAACAGAGAGGTGGTTCACCGCTCTCTGGATTATCACAAGCTGTGAGCTGGTACCAATTTCTTCAATTTTTTTACAGACCCTGAATGCACTTATCAGGTACCACATCCCAGCTGATCACCTCCGTAATCACCCCTCTCTCCATATTTGTGTCCTCCCACAATGTTTTACCAACACAGTCCACCGACCTCGTTTCTCACCCTTTCATTTGGACAAAACAAATTTGTTGACCAGATTACCCATGGCTATGAATTCACTCAACTGCAGTCCAGAATCCAGTCTTTGATGAGGATCGCTTGATTAGACAGTGCTAACCGTTCCTTCAACCACTCCCCCCCCGAACAACGCACTTGTTGATCTTACACTTACATCAGCCTGTCTCTACTGATGATACAAAACTTTATCACAATGGGATCAGTAGAGGGCACTTTAAAAAACAAAATCACTATCGCTCCTGTTTATCTGCAAAAGAATGGTGTAACCTGCAATTAACATATATCTATTTATTTTACAATTTATACAAATGCTGCCAGAAAAAATTCACCCTCACTCACCATGTTTATAATTAAACTTCACAAAAGTTTTGCTTTTCAAAATACTGCTGAAAGTGGCTTTCTGTCTTCTGTTAGGCACAGAAAAGGTAGGCAATCACCTGTTTACATCTGAAAAGAAGTTTCAATTCTATTGTTAGAAATGAGTTATGATTTTATGATTAATGATTATGACAAGTACTTCAAGAGTTGAGTCTGAGTAAGCCTTCTAATTCTAATTCATATAAGTCAAGTATAATTTAATAAGGACCAAGGAGTCCAAAGAGGAGAGAGTAGAAAGGGTAAATACTACTACTACTACTACTACTACTACTAAAACAATAGTGATTCTTCGGGTATTATCATCATGAATATGATGCAAACCATCCAGGACCATATTCTTTTCCCTTTAGGAACTAAAAATCTCCGTCTCTTTTTTTGTTCAGTCAGATCTTTTCATTTTCATCATTCACCCATTCACATTCCCTTCGCATTCGCCGTTTCTTGTCTGCAGCGCAGCCACCTTCGAACCCACATAAATTCAGCTCGATTCAGTTAAATGTAGAGAATAAAATATGTAACAATTGTTTTGCATTCATGTTGGTATCTGTACCTTACCATCTTATTGATTGACAGCTCTTCACAGCATCCACTTTCCTTCGTATTCTCGATAGTGATCTGTTTAGCGACCGATGCCAGGAATCTGTATTTTGTTTCAGAAACTATTTACATGACATGCGTAAAGGAATTTTCCGGTTGTGAATTTTCTGATCTCCAGCTAAAAAGACTTCAAATTTTCACCGAGTTGTGCGCTCTTGAGTTCATATTATAGTCCCTTCGCTCGCATTGCAGTGCAAGTGGTTAGGGGCAGCTCCATGTTCAGCAAAGGACAGCGATCACAACATCAAATTCAAAGTTGAAAATAATAATGAGCATGCCCTTCTCAACAAAGTAGAATAATCAATTAGCCACCAATTAAAAGAAAAGACTCAAGTTTAATAGCGTGTTAGAAAACAGAAACTATGATCATTACATGGAAATAGAGATACAGCTACGGCCAGATTTAACCCATCTAATAGCCTATTGGTCAGTAAGACCATAAATATAGTGGACACTGGCGGAGGGTGTTGATGTAAAACACACTTGACAATAATCACAAGTTCTTGAATGTTGAACATTTAAAAAACAATTCAAAATAGTGGGATTATTTTTATCGAAACACCAGAGTCGCATCTACTCATTAGCTGACGGAGGGGGAGACCTGAAACGTTATATGCTTTGTTACTTGTTTTACTCTTGCAAATATACAATTATCTTATTTGCATTCCTCTTGTTTGGATTTTTAGCTTTTGGCAGCCCCCATCACTTATGTGCCTGTAAATGAATATGTATCTGTCTATCTGTATCTGTATTTATTGTAAATATATGAATTATGAGCCACTTTAGAGAGTATAATGACTCTAGGGTGGCTCTATCACTTAAACGCATTTCATAAATATAAATGATTGATGTTATAATTATAAAAGAGTAATTTTTATACTAAAACGTCAATAATGGCAAGACAGCGATGATTTGAATGTCTGCAGTGTTTTTCTATTGTCCAAAATGTTCCAATCATCAATGATCCGCGGGAAGAATTAATATAATTTGTATGCGTCTGAATTGCAAGTAGATTTAATTAGTGTTTTGGTATGTCTGTTTCTGTGAGGCCGTGTATTGTATGAGATGTAAGGATGTTAACTGATGATGGGGAAACCCGAAACGTTCTATGTTTTGTTTCTTTTTTTGAGACTTGAAGCTATACCATTTTCACCCCCTTTGTTTTGCATACCTCTTATTCAGGTGGGAGGTGATTGCAATGAGATTGTTGATCATTTTGTTCTTCAAGAGCCGTCGTTGGTCTCTCCTACGTCCTGTTAAATATTACCAATGCATTTCTGATTCTTCGACATTTCTCTGGAAGTAGGAGTCCCATTCACCTGCTGCATAATCAGTTATGGATCGAACTAGAGACGTGTATAATTATGATGTTTCTGTTATATTATTTCTGTAGCAATGAGATTTCATCTAGCACTAACACAGTCAAGTATGAAATCTGCCTTTTTTAAAAAACCGATTTTGTCGACATGAGCGTCCCATTTCATGTTGTTGCTAACGGTGACTAGTAAATAAGGGTTTGCTGAGACTTTTCTATTCAAATCAGCGGCTATTGGTGGAGGCGTGGAAAGGGGGCGAGGGAAGGGGGGGGGGGGCTGGCAGACGCAGCTTTGACTCCAATACCTTGGCATAATATTGTATATATTTTTTGGCGCTGCCTTACTTTACATTAGCGTTTATATTTTTGATGGTGGGTGTACGAACACATGGGAGAACAACTTAAATGATTCATCAATAATCCTTGAATCGTTTTGATCCGTAACATATTGGTTTTTTTACTTTATGACTCATGATTTCACGGTGACTCATTCTCCCACGGGTTCCCCAAGTATTGGAATCATGACAGTATTTGCCAGGTGGGCGTAGGGTCTCTGGTAACGGTGATTTGTATTGAACAGTCGATAAGTAATGCTGTGGGGTTTGATCACTGACCGTGACAGCTTGCCAAGAAATCTCTCACTCACCTGTACGACCATTACAACATTTTTACCTGTGCGCAGGCGCAGACCATAAAAGGAAGTTGTCACAGTCGTTGAATTCAATTATTGTCATTGGAGTAAGGCAGTTGGTTTTTGTACATTAATACTAACACAAGGTGAGCTTTGTGACACTTTCGATAGATCTGTAATGATATTAAAGGGATGTTACATTTTAGAATGAATATTTGATTGAACCTGTATTACTTGTTATTTTTATTTACAAGGTATTTAGTTCTTGTTTGTTTGTTCACACAGTTGTTTTGACTTCGTCGTTGTGTGTGAGGACTCCTTACTAAACTTACTTCCGTAAAGTCTGAATTTGTTGACACAAAAAGTAAAGACAATTTATCTCATGAACATAAAAGCTGTTCAAACTTAATTCATTGGGTTGATACCTGCGTAACCGTTTTGTTTTTGGAAGTTTATTGTTATTATTTTCATATCGATACCGTTATGTTATTCGTTATCATATAAAATACAGGTATATTTTTAGATTTTGTGTGAGTAGAATTCAATACCTGACTACAACACAAACAATGAAATACCATAGTCGGCATCTAATACTAATAGGGTGTTAACATTCATAATAAAAGAAGAGACAGATGATGGATTTTTTTCTCAAGCAGTTCACATACAAACTCAATGAAATTTCAAAGATTAAGACGAGAAGAAAGCAAGTTTTTACTTTTACCCCAGCAAAGTTAGGAAAAGTATAATTTTTACAATGAATGGGTGAAGCCATATTTTTGGTTTGTTATAAAATTTATGGTATAATGGTTTTAGTTTTGTTAATGGGTATAAATTGAACTTAAAGATTATGTCACTAAAATTCACACACATAAAAACGTTAGATGTCTTTTTTTTTCTTGCAAAAGTAGAAACTGTATTTATTTTTATATTGCTAAAATAAATTTACAGTTGAAATAAACTAAAACTAACAATGAAATGTCAAATAACAACTTACACATTTTGAATATGATCTCTGTGTTTTTATCAAATAATAGTGTTTGGTGCTCCTTTTTCATTCCTATATAATGTAGAACCGATGTCAATGTCTTTTGTTTCATATATACTGTTAAAGCAAATAATTTTGTTCAAATGTGTGACACGCCTGGCCATTCCGGCTAAATTATGTGTTGTTGCCATTTTCGACACATTTTCAATCTTTTCTCCACCAAGCATACGACTAAATACTTCTGAGTGTTCTTTCTAGTGAATCCACATAGTATCCATAAGTGAATGTTAGTCATGGTAGCGGTGGTTGCCAAATAGTGAACACAACTCGACGGTTGATGTTGTCATTGTCAATCAACATTTATCATGGCTAATGAATGGATGGGTGACTGCATGGGACTCAAAACCGTCACAACAATTATAATTAGACACAATGAAATTTATTGGCTCACCAGTGTTTGTGTCCCTAGGAAAGACACTTGGCCTCGTCTTGTCAGAGATGAATTCTGTGATCCTCTCAGTTGTAAGCAGCGTCGTCCATGACTAAAAAAAAATATATTTGCATGTACAGGAGACTGCATGTGGTACATTGTGTTTGGAGTGTCAATGTGCTACTGTAAAGCACAAGGTGATAATAATGGATAGTGCCATGTAAATGCCATTCATCATTAAAAATGCCATTCGTTATAATATTCAAATAGAAAGTTGTTACAAAAATGTGTGGCACTCAAACGCCCTTGATGAACCACATACTCTACTGTTTTCATAAACTTTTAACAAAATTACTAGCAATATTTTTATCAACAGTCTTTCATTTTTGAAGCTTTATTATTGTCGCCAAGATAATTGCGTCCCACTCAATTGATTTATGAACTTAAAATTTATTGCCATTTTAAGTTCAGTGTTTTTTTGTTTTTTTATCACCTGGTACCCACATCACATTCATAAGGTCATTGTCTTCAAACCAATTTTATTCCATGTAGGTCTTATCACCATGACGACTCCTGTTACTTCCGAGATCTACACCACCAGCTCCAAGCAGGTATTGGTGACGCGAGATCCAGTCTACGTTCACCCTGCTATTAAAGATGGTCGCTATGTTGGAAGACAGCCCAGCAGCTACCTCATATTTGCTATTTTTGTCACATGCATAAACCCTCTCCTGGGCCCTTCGGCAATTCTCTTTGCTAGTGAGTATATATTCTCTTTGCTAGTGAGTGTTTAAAAAAAGATAGATTTCTAGGTTATCTTGAAATCTGATGAGACAAGTTGATTAAGATGTATATAAAAACATTGAGACTACGTTGTGGGGAGGGGGTGGTGGTGAACGTTATATGACTAGTCAAAGAGCTGAAAAATCTATGAATCACATGTTATTTAGCCGTGATGTCTATTCCGCTCAGCTGGAAAAGGATCTGGCGGTGTGATTGATTTCACCTGGGATTTTACATTTTCATTTTATATACATATATATATCAGAGTATGCAAAAAAAAAGGCAGCTCGACACCCTACAGAAGACACAGCTCTGATACTTTCAGCTTGAGATCACAGACTTGTGTTTTATGCTTTTGGTGCTTGTTAGCTGAGGAATGGGAAACCCGAAATGTTCTTTGTTTTGTTACTTATTTTACACTTGGAGCTATACCATTTTCACCTTTTTTTTGTGCATATATCTCTTATTCAGATTTTAGCATTTGGCAGCCCTCATTCCTTTGTTTATATATCAAAGTATAATCATAATGATATACACAAAATGCTTCTTTCCTTTTGTTTTGACATGTTTTTCAAAAATCTTTTCTCACCACTAGTCATGTCCAAGAGAGCATACAAAGACGGAGACCTTGCCTATGCCAATAAATGGAGCCAGTATGCATTCCTTGCCGGTTGTATCACCTTGGTCGCGTCTGTCATCATTTACATTGCTATTGGGTTTGCCTTGGCGGAGACGTGCACCATTAGGAAAATTGGAAAGGATAAATTCGTGGAGGAATGTACGTCTGGAATTTCTGGTGGTCACAGCTATTGATGTTTTTAATTTACACTTGTTTTATCATGATTTGTTTTATAATATTTTGTTTTATCATGATTTGTTCTAAACTTGGTGAATAGTGGAGGGACGGGATAGGACAGCGGACAACCTGGCACTAGCAGTTTGGTTTAGTCCGTCAGACAGTGGTGTTTGGTCGGTAAGAATTTACCACCACTGTCTGACGAGCCAAGCCACTAGTGCCAAGTTGTCCGGTGTCCATCCAGTATATATTTGCAAAAATAGAAATGAACAAAAAAGAATTGAATGAAATTAGAAAAGTCAATTATTGTTTAGAATTTTAAGACATGATTTGATAGATATATGATAATACTAATATGTTACTGTATTTTTATTTCTATTCTATATCTGACTCAAATCGATTACAAGTCGAAGGAGAGTTTTATCAGTTGTTGAAATATTTTAGAGAACTAAAAAAAATATTATATTTTGAATGAGTTTATTTGACCTTGAAAAAGACCCTGTTGCCTTTCCTTGAATCAGGTCCTGATGCCTTTTGTAATGTAATAAATGTCTTGTTGCATTTGTGTGTGTTGAATCCTATATTGCAGGTAATGAATCAGTGGAAGGCTAATTTTTAAATGATACCTTTGAAAAGTTTTTTAAGTAGTAATTGATTATATTAGGTGTTGCATTTAAGAAATGTATCAACTGTTTGGGAATCTTGATGTTAGAGAAATTGAATTAAGTCTCGAACAGTAAAAGAGACAGATTGATCGGTCAGGGAATGTGCTTACAGCAGATGCATCAAAATTATTTTCTCATTTGCAATGTAGATTTTCATTAGTTTGAAGGCCTTTCAATGTAAATTGGGCATGGATTTGATTACAGAAGATGGACGCTTTAGTGGATCAGGGGAAGTAATCCCTCTTAGCATACTACATGTTTTGTTTGTTCTTTTCTATGAAAATCAATGTGTAATAGTATTTGTATCTTTACATTGTATTGGGAATGGAAGTAGAGTAAGTATTTTGTGAATCTTTTATTGATCGTGGGTTAAAGATCTGTTTCTCATTATGGTCGTCAGTGGTACTCTGTGAGTTCTGGTTGTATACGTAAATTTGTGAATTCTCGGTCTTTATGCTTTTTTATCATTGTATTATAGTCAAATCTTTGAAATTTTCATGTTATGTAAATATACTATCAACGATTCACTTCACCATCATCATCGTTCGTTCACAAAGGAAGTCATAATATAGAGAGACCTTATTTCAAACCACCAATATCTTTAATTTCAATGCGTGCAGCTAAGACCACTTAATTTTTTATGTACTATATATTCTAAGAAACAAACATAGAAAGATGGAGTATAGGAATTTTTATTAAGAAGATCAACTCTTCTCGATGGTATTATACATAAAAAGCAGCTGTTTTTTTGGATTATTAAAAAATTTCAATTTGACTTGATTTACTTCCGAATCCTAGTTCTCCGACTTGGATGCCTCAGCTGCTTCTTTGATTCTTTGTGTTAGTTCTTGCCAACGGAGCCTATCAGATCACTGTCCATTGATGTTAGTTGAGTCAGGACAGATCTTTATTGATGTCAAAAGTCAATGTTGTCAGTGGTCTTCTTTTGTACTCAATTTGTTTTATCCAAGTTAGATATCATAGGGGCTATGTTGCTAAGGGGTCAAGATGTTGAACTCACAGTGGAAAGGTTGTGAACTCAATTTTCAACCATCTCTGTTGCACCCTAAGCCGAGCATTGAACCTTCCGATAAAAATGATACCTACTTATAAACAAAAATGATTACATTTTTTCTTCTTCTTAGTTTTCAACAAGTTCCCTTATGTCATGTTATCTCGTGCAACACTAATGTCACCAAACTCCATTGTACATGCTTAATATACATTCCTGGTCTACATTCCATTCTATCTGTAAATTTTATTATGTACAGCCCTGAAATTGGTGTACCTATATTTTTATACTTATACTTTTGTGAATTCCTGTCACTTCCATATATGTACATTCCACATTCCCAAATAAAAGTAAATACGCATTTTAATACACTTTTGTTGTTTTCTTTTATTTCTAGCTATGTGTACGGACATTGAAACTCTGAAGTAATAAATGTGGTATTGATGGCATGCTCTTTGTATTTATATGAACCCACAGCTGAAGTAATGTCCTTAAATCTAAAGGTCCATAGAGCCGATGTTCATCACAGTTTCCGTAGCATTAAGCGGCCAGAGTGACAATATGTCAACAGGACGCTGGTCTATTGCAGATTACTTCCCTAACTGTAAGATGGTACCCATTTCTACATTTGGGTTGAGAGAGGCAATTGGTGCCCAAGAAAAAAACGAGGTGGCTGGAATATGAGCAAATGATAAATGGTTGTGAAAATACTTGAAAATTTGATTCATAAAACTTCCACCTCTGTGTTGTGCCTGGCTAGACTTGCACTTGTCTGGATGAATTTCTAAAACCTGTGTCAGCACATTGATGCCTTCTTCTGTCATTGTCATGTACACAGTCCTGGGACAGACATAGAGCTGGTCCCTACACTGTTTATTTTATCATAAGCATAATGTAACTGGTGACAAACATGAAGACATGTCCGCACCAACAGAAAAAAATCCCAATCTTCAGAGGCAAAAGCTGTATAATGCATTCTGGCCTCGTCAAAGATATGATTGAGTATCGGGAAAGTACCGGCACTTTTGTCGGAAATGGGCATGGCAAGAGGCTTGACACAGGGTCATGCATCAAACTCCTCTAGGGTCTCTGCCATTACATCGACCCAGTGCCGACTTGGTAATATTCGTCAGGGTCTGATGCCAGATAATATTGAATTGGAGGCGTCCACAGTAGGTTGCTTGTGAGGGATGGGGGTCCTTGTGGGGTTGCCAAATAATTTTTCACTCTCCATAGTACCTATTATGTTTTATATTACCTCATATTCCTGATCTTGTCTCTCTTATGTTGTGACCAAAGCCCCCCCCCCCCCCCACACACCACTTTTACAAACTTTCCTGTTACCCCCCCCAAAAAAAATAATAATACCTAGATAATAAAAAAAATCACATGTAGATCATGACCGACTGGAAAATTGATTAGCGGTTTGAAGATACTCAAAGGGAAATAACTCTAGTAATCCGCTCAATATGAAAAAGAAGTGTATGATTATCGTTCTTGCATCACTAACAAACATAATATTCAACAGGTTGATGGTAACATTATGAGAAGAAATTAAGCCGGTGCCTCCCTGTATTAGAGTTCAACACAATTATTTAGATAACTTGCCTATTTTAAAAAGCTTAAAGTGTGAATCTATCTAGGTGCCCCCCCCACCCCCCCAAACCACATAGAATCGTAGCTTTATCATGACCAGGGATACCGTGCCTAAAAAGCTTGAAATGTGAGCCTTTCTAGGTCCTCCCCCCCCCCCCCCAAACCACATAGAATCGTAGCTTTATCATGACCAGGGATACTGTGTCTCGTGTCCACCTTTAACCCTTTCGCTAACACAAATAATAATAATAAATGGCATTCATATAGCGCTTATCCACGATCATCAACGAAACACTCAACATGTAATATGCCACACGCCTGTTAGGCGCGAACACAATTTTTGGACAAGGACAAACGCTGCTTACAACCGAGGGGACCTCCTAATTTAACGTCCGTCTCCGATAGGACGA
>JARFNW010016668.1:0-24899 GCA_031763155.1 Dirona albolineata | reverse complement strand
CTAAAAGAGCGCTACACAAAAATCCAATATCGATGAAATAAATGTTGTTAGTTTTTTAGTTACATCTGTACTAAGATAGTTCCTCACAATTCTAACATTTATGATTTTAATTTGGTAGGCATTATATATTCTATTTTATATTAGTGTGGTGTAATTGGGAATCGATTTTTCATTGTCTAAGTTTTAATTTAGTGTAATCATGCTATAAGTTGAGTTGATGCTTCTTTTCCTTCCCAGAGGTCCAGTCATATGCTGGATAAAGAATGGCTTAGAGCATATGCAGTTGTTCGCTTCAACCAGCCTCGTTTGTACTCGGGCGAGAAGTTGTTCAATGGTAAAAACATTTTCTTGTGTCATGATTTCCCTAATCAGACATTAAGTCACCTAGGGCGGCTAGTTGAGTAAATTGCAATTTTAGGTCATATATTCATATTTGACAACTAGAAGAGTTTCTTTGAAAATGAAAGTATGCAGCCTTATCTGAGAAATATATGATTTCAATTAATTTGAAGAATATGTATTTTTAATTTCTTTCTAAAATTACTTTTGACACATATATGTTACAATTTAAGAATTTTGAAGTGTTTCTCAAAAGTTGGTGTTCTCAACATGACCATTTCAATCATGAATGTCTTGCCCATATTTGCTGTGTTGATGTATTTATTTCCCAATGAATTTGTCTTTTATGGTATTTCATATTTTTCATGGCCGTTAACTTTTAAAATTATATTTGTTCATTTACTATACTTTCTTTCTTTATTAAACACCTATTGTAACTTTCAGTGTTTGGTTCAATTTATTACACAAAATGAGTCAAAGACTAATTTTAAGTGACTTATTTTTCAGAGGAAGTAAAACCTGTTGAGAAAAAAAATGAAAAGAAAGTGACACTAAAAGACCATGAAAGGAAATTTGTTCTTGAAAAAGGAGGGTAAGTGTATTGCCATTACTCATTACTACTATTTGGATTCTTCAGAACTTTTAAGTACATGATTCATCTTAAAGTCTTTTTGTTTTAATCATTTTGGGAAACAGGATGAGTTACATAACAGCAAGTGTCATGTGCAGGGTGATCTCGGACTGAGGAAAATGTAATGTGTCCTTGCTTCCGCTGTTCATTTGCAGTCGAAATCAATATTTTTTCTAACTATAAAAATCTTGGTTTCACTGAATATCAAATGTAGTTGTGTAATAACCTTTGCATTTTTGTTTGAGAGTTATTTGTGTCATTTAATCTGTTATGCCATTATTTTTTTTTTCCTTAATGATTTTTGATTTTTCTTTTCTTGTTCATGCAGGCTGGCAAGTGATGACGAAGATGAAAATGATGATTTTGGAGCTCAGAACGCTGGGCCAGGCTATTTTGAAGAACAGGAAGAAATAAAAAACAGGTAATGATTTTGTATAGGCACATTGGGCTGATCACCTGCTTGCCTTGAAAATATTTATCCATAGAATTTCCAGCTCTGACACACATTGTCATGATACAAAAAATCAAGTAACAGTCTGTTATGTGATTAACCAAGAGTTTTATCTGTGCCTTTTTGGCTCTCTTCAATTCAATATTTCCAAATTGATGTTGTGAATTCCACGCAGATAAGACCTGACATAATATCTAATTAAAAAGTCTTTCATTTCACTCATCATAAAATTTGGTTTTAATCTTTCTTTTCTTGTCTTTTTGTCAGCTTGAAACAAGCTATTGGAGACATGGATGACGTAGAGGAGAAAGAAGACTCGCTTCTGGTGAAGAAACCAAAAACCAAGCAGCAGCAGGTAAAGCTTTTTGCAGTTCAAATGTGTCCGTGTCAGTCATTGAAAAACTGATGTTTTTGGACAAGGTGATAATATTACATAAAATGCAAAATATGCATGTGTGTTCACTAAAGGCATTGGGGCACACCAATGTGATGTGACTCTTATAAATATTAGGTATGCAGCTGGCATAGAATCTTAGCCTTAAGGAGAAAATGATAAACTAAATTCTCAACCTTTGTCATTATTTTATTAAATGAAGTCTAGAATATTTACAGTAGGAAAGTGATGCAGTGCTGGGGAAATAGACAACAGCAGTAGGGTGACTGCTGGGGAAATAGACAACAGTAGGGTGTTGACTGCTGGAAGTTAGCGTTGAGTTAGCCTCCACCATTAGCTCAAAGATTGAATGTCTGATTAATGTTATGCCTGTGGAGGTTGCATTATGTATGGATGTATACTCAAGGGAGATTGATATGTAGCTACTAGCTACCTGCTTTGACACATTTGTTGTTCATCTTGGTTTAATACTTT
The DNA here is from genome assembly GCA_031763155.1 of Dirona albolineata. Lineage (NCBI taxonomy): Eukaryota > Metazoa > Mollusca > Gastropoda > Nudibranchia > Dironidae > Dirona > Dirona albolineata. Next base: position 22,610 of record JARFNW010016668.1, on the reverse strand, counting down.
CATAATTTTGAAATTCTGAAACCAGAAAGAGGAGGAAAATGAGTACCTTGCGTGGCTGAAAGGTGAAAGAGACGATTTGGAAGACAAAGAAGCTGCTGAGGAGCTGGTGAGTGATCTAGAATGATTTATCTGTATTAGCTTGGTGGGCTGATCCCGTGCTTGCCTTAGAAATCTTGATCCATAGACTTTCTAGCTCTGTATCAGGCCACGTGTACTAGTGAGGCACAGACTTGCTCTTGACCTGGATACAGTTGTATCTGGGTCTGTACATTGATGCCTTCTCCCTTGTACACTGTCCTCGGTCAGACACAGAGCTGGTCCCTACACTGTTTAATCACAGTACTAAATGGAACAGATAACAAGCAAAGCTTACTGAATTGACCTCTTTGAGCTGTGTTATATCATTCACCCACTGCCCAAGAGGGACATGGCACATTATAAAATGGACAATATTATTATTATTAGATAAGCTTAATTTTACATTATAGCACAGGTCCCATATCAGACATATAAATTCTTGGGTAAAAAAATAAAATATTCAAGTCTTTGAGCAGTTGCGAAAACAATTCTGAAAATGTGAAATGGAAGTTGGTTCATTAATCATTTAAAAGGAAAATTTTCTGTCTGTTCGACTTTTTGACATTTCATAGTTACAATACTCCTTCCCAACACCCATGCTGTTCCAAACTGGTATACCATGGCCATCTGTGAAATCCACACCAAATGATTAAGACTTATAGTATATAAATATTTACATGAGCTCATCATGTCATATTCTTTAAAAAGTTTCACTGTCACGTCTGTGTTGTCAATTGATATGCATGCCCTCAGCATGTGACAATGCTCAGTATTAGATTTGATTTGTCTTTTGTAGCTTATCGTAAAAAAATTCTTGTTAGTCAGATGTAGCTCGTTTCTAATTTTTAAAAAAGTACTAATTTGTTTTGTTTGGCTTTTTTTGGTATTTTGTTACCCATTTATTTTAGTGTCATGAAAATGCTACATGGCCAGTTTTAACCTGCTTTTTGTTTGAAATCAATCATGTTTCACATAGGCCCCATTGAAAGCTCATTGGAGCAATCCAAATTTGACAGACAAAGAGAAAGTCTTAAGAGACTACATTCTCAACAATGGATATATGGACAAAGAGGGAAGGTATGTGACTACCTGAATGCATTTTTTTGTTAAGAAAATGCAATGTATTCAAAACCACTGCAGCTGTGATTATTTTGTGTGCTTTAAGTTTAATATTAAATTGGCTGCCGGGCTTTGTGAAACTTATTGGATGCAACATGGCTGAATGGTGAAGACAGAAAACTCTCGTGGTGAAGGTCATGGGTTTGACTCCTGTCCCAGCATAATCACCTCGTCGCTTTTCTTAGGAAACAAAAGTTACTTGCTTTGCCTCACTCAACCTAGATGTATAAATGGGTACCAGCTTACAACTGGGGAAGTAATCTTCAATAGACCAGCGTTTTATCCAGAGGGCTCGCTTTGCACTACGTAAACCGGGGTAGGCACCAGCTCTATGGGCCTCAAGGCTCTTAAGCGGTTACATCACTGAAACTAGTTTGTGAGGGTGTAATACAGTGAAGAAAACTAGACAGCAGAAAAAATAAGGAAAGTGATTGTCTGCAGAATTAATTGGTATGCTAGGACAGGACACCCATTGCTTCTCAGTGACACCTTACTTCTCAAATTGGTCCCACAAATCACTGCTACATGAACTATAATGCAATGCTGACAATTTGGTCACCTGATGGCCATTAAATTATGCTTTCCCCCACCCCTTTTTAAAAACCCGCAGTTGCTGTATACATGATCAGAATTATCATATATGTACTTCTAGTTTTAGTTTCTGTATTCATCATCTCATGAAGTTCATTATATATTTATATATTAACAAAACAAACAAACAAACTTAGCTGGTATATCATTATGTCATAGTGCTGTAAAACCAGTCTCCTTTTTAATTGAATGAAGTTTTATTGAATTGGATAGCATTTTGCTCACTTGCACTGAAAAACCAATGTCAGTGGCTTTGCTCTGCTTTGTCAAGAGCACAGTTTGTTATGTCTTGTCCATTTATCTTAGTTTATCATGGCCAAAAGGTTTATTTTAATGAACAGGTGTTGAGTGACAGGTCATAGAATAACAAAACTTTTTTGTTTGTTTTTGCAGTGAGAGTGAGGAATCTGAAGATGACATTGATTTTGATAGAGAGGAAGATTTTCTAGATAAGGCAGACGAACATGAACAGACATACAATTTTCGTCATGAAGAGCCTGGTGGAATTGAGGTTTGTGTAACTGTTTTTTTTTGTTTTGAAAGACTTATTTTGTGAGGTATAATCTGATTATTACTCGCTGTAAAGTTTCTGTGAAGTGAAGCATGTTGTGCTCACAGAACTGCTGCCTGAATATGTCCATGTTATGTTATTATTCTTTATATATTGTGGCTATGACTTACTTTTTTGTTTGTTTTTTTGTTTTTTGTTGTTGGCATGATTTTTGTCAATGTCGTTAGTAAGAAAATAATTTGATTCCATTTTGATGTAACAATTTATATTCTATTAGATCAAGACATATCCAAGAGTGATTGAGACCTCCGTGAGAGCCAAAGAGGATAACCCCAGAGTGGAAATGAGAAAGCGAAAGATGGAAAAGAAACAAAGAGTGAGTATACATATATAGTCATTCTATGTTGTCGTGTTGAAGACTATAATTACCACCAACCACTTCCAGCGATCAGTCTTATTCAGCCACGACGGCTATTGGCCGCTCCCATATAATTATATGCAGGGATTACTTCTTTGTGTGGGTGTGTGTCTGTACCATTTATTGTTGAAACCTGTGTCTTGAATAGGGGGATAGAAATAAGCTCTGGTCACAGTTGGAAGGGTATTACATTTTTATTTTTTTTGGTTGTCAAATGGTTTCAAAAACCCTCCAAGGTATTAAATACAGATTGGATGGTGATTGACATTAGATGAATGGGAAAGACAGGCTGCACATTTCAGAAGTAAAGAATATTTCTGTTCATAAGATCAGTGGTTAATTGTACCATAACTGAACTGTATCTAATCATATTGAATGGAATTTGGGCATGTTTTTCAATACTCAGACCTATTTATTTTTTATTATTGTTGATGGTAGTTGAAATTCACCCTTTTTTAAAATCCTGGCTTTATTCTTGTGACAGGAAAAGGAGCTAAGGCTGGAGGAGATCAAGGTCCTTCAACGATTGCAAAGGGAAGAAAAAGAACAAAAACTGCTCAAACTGAAGAAATTATCAGATAATCCAGGTTTTGAATATGATCTAGACGCTGACTTTGATCCTGATGAACATAACAAAATGATGAAGGTAATTTGTTGTTTTTTTTCTCACACTATGTTCGCAGTGTAAGTAGACGACACTTTTAATGAGTTGGACACTGACTCCATTTAAGCCAAACTCATCAGTTATATTTTTGAAATTTTATCTGCGTAGATGAATAACTATTCAGAGAGGGAATATTTGCTCTGAAATTATTATTTCTTCATCCCAATAGGTTTGTTTGTTTGTTTATCGAGTCCCCTTTATACCGCAAAAGCAGTGTAGGGGCCAGCCATGTGTCAAGCTCTGAAGGATATACATGACAAATGGAAGTAAATCCAAATGACGAGGACTAACACCACTCATCACCTTACACATGGTAGAAAGACTGCATCAGATATTAAAGATGAGCAGGTGATGAGCCCACTGCGTCCAAACCCCTTTACCAGTAAATTGGACAACAATGTACCATGAGGCCCATACATTTTACCAATAAACACTTTGCTGTTTACCCTGTGGTTACTCTTCAGTTACAGGACAACTGGGAGTTGCCACCTGGGCAAATAGAAATGGTCACTGCAGAAATGCAGTTAACCTGGTAATTTAATTATAACTCTGCTCCTGTTGAATTTGTCGTAAGTGAAAAGCGCTTGTGTGGTTATAATTACTGCTGTTTTTTCCCAAAAAGAGAAGTGATGCAATAAAATTGTGTAGCTTTAAAGTAAAAAACTTTTTTTTTTTACAACAGCGCATTAGACATTGAGTTGATCTTGTGTATGCTGTTATGAGAGTGAGTGGGAACATGGAGAATGCCAAACTGAGAGTTGTGGTTACCTGAGAGTCGAATTCCATTTCTCGCAATCCTCTGCTGGTAGTGGTGTTCAATATTGACTACATCTTGATGAGAGCCATTGTGTTTTACAAGAGAAATGTTGGGCCCTTGTTAAATCGAAGGGAGGACATATTCTTGTTCTGAAGACGCGAAAATGATGTTATGCAGGTCATTGAGTGCAAAAGCTTGTCCTTATCAATTTAGCTGTTACATCTGATTTCTTTTCATCATACCTTAGCTCTGTGATTGTCAAGGATTGTTTTTCGTATCTTTTGAAGATGTCCTATGAGGTTTGGAAAGGAAAAATTACACGAAATTGAAAGTTTATTTATATGATATGATTGTTGATTTTGATATGTTTAAAAAAAAGTTGAAACCACCTAATAAAAGTTATTGTGTCTTACAGAAACACTTTGATGATAGCTATTACGACGAGGAAGGCGCGTCAGAGAAGCCCGTCTTTGAGGTTGATGAGGCAGATGAAGATGAAACGTATAAAGATGAAACAGGTATATTATTTTAAGATATATTATTGATGCCTCAGAGCTTGTGTAGCCATCAGCAGGATATTGGAAAATTCAAAGTAAATGAAGAAATAGTAAAAGGTTTAAACGCTTATTCTTTACATTTTTTGTCAATTCTTGGTATCCGTTACTCAAGAAATGCTGTTCGATGAAACAGTCATGCATATATCTGAAGTCTTTAATGTATGTTGTGATGGTTATATATCTGATATGGGCAGAATATGGTTGACACACTCCCACAGCATTAAGATATATAGCATTGTGGTTAGATTTGATTTAAAATTTGTTTCCCAGGTAGAGGTGTAAAGAAGTTATTGTTTTTATCCCAGATGACTGGTGGCAAAGTCGAAGTCAGGCCCAGATGGATGTGGAGGAGGATTTATTAGCTAACGAAGAAGAGGGTGAACTCCATATTGATGATCCAGGCTTTATTGTGAGTATCTGATTGGGTTTTTTTCTTTTTATCGTGTTTTTGTTTGTTTATTTGGTTTTTTGTTGTAATTTTAGCATTAGAAATTGTACATACCAGATATCTTCAAGAAATGTCCAGCTGGGTATCTAAGCTACCATTAGGCTACACTGACAACTCTGATTCAACCCCCCCCCCCCCCCCATCATTGTCGTAGTTAGTGCAATATCTTAACCTTGAAAGATTGATTTATTGATTGATTAACACCAGTCATAGCAAAGTAACAACACTACTCTCTATCAAACTGGACATACACTTTTTTCATTGTTTTTTTTCAACAGGTTAAGTTTAGTCTGTTTTCTTTGTGGTTACACGCTAGAATGACTTACTCTGCTTTTCACAGAACTCAATCTTTTTAAGTTTGAAAATTGACTTTGTAAGACTTAATTTTTTAAAACATTTCATTTCAAACATTGATCATCAAATTTTCAGATGGATGCAGATTATGACCCAAATAATACCAATACAGAGAAAAAGTCTAAAAAATCTAAAAAAGAGGCAAAGAAGGAGAAAAAAAAGAAGAAGCTTGAGAAGATGCCTCTGTTTGATCCAAGTAAGTGTTAGAATTGTTTAAATATAATTTGAAATCGGCAAAGGTCTTATTCCCTTTCCTTGTTGTTGCTTTTTCTTTTAAGAGTAAAAATTATTATTTTGACACTGTTTGACTCGAGGCATGTATCGGCAAAAAAAACCGAGAAAGAAGTAACATTTTTATATTCTCTAAGAATTAAATGTAATTTTCTCATGTAAAGTTCACATACTTAATGCTGAGCTTAGCTTATGGAAGTGTAGAGACTTGAATAATATAAAGATGCCTAGGGCTCTGAACAGTTTATTTGTCCAGGAGAGGTCTGCAATTCTGGGCACCTCTATCTTCTAATTACATAAAGAATAAGGAGGTCAAGAATTCTCATATTATGCCGTATACAATGAAAGTGACAATTTTATCATTCGTTTACATTGGTTTGTCTGTGATTAGTTGTTCTTCTAGTTTTTTAAATGTCATATTTGTACTGCATTTTAGTGGGGAAAGCATGAGACATTTAGGCTGCTTTGTTATTATTTCAATGTTTTATACTTTCTTGTTTAGCCACCAAAAGCTTTGATGAGTATCTGGATGAATATTTGCAGGACAAAATCAACACTCTTCCTTTTACATACAGGGAGGTAGTACCCAATGATTTTGGTCTGACGACAAATGAGGTAAGTTTTAACTTAAAGCAATGTGATGTACTTTTGTTGTGTTCCTCTATCATTTGAGACAAAGATTACTTATTTACTTAATCCTCTTCGGGCCATAGGGCACATAGAGCATTGACTTGAGATCTCCGCAGCTGGCTGTTGGCTGCATGTCTGTAGATTGTGTACCGTGACATGTCTGCCTCTTCAAACTCTCTTCCAACCGTTCGCCTTTGGTCTCGCCCCCCTTTTTCTCTTACCATCAGCCATCCAGATGAGGGCTGTTCTTAGTAGAGTCCCTGTGACCATCTCCATCTTTATAATTTTGGCCACACTAACCAATATTGGTTCTTTTCAGAAGATCTGTGATATTTCACTGCGCCAGTATAATTCCAGACAAAGATTATTGTCTCTTAAAAAGGTTTTGTCCCAGATCAAGGCTCTGTAAATTGTGGCCTATAATCTTATTTGGTCTGAAACCTGCTGTCATTGAATTTGTACGGTTGCATCCACAGGTAACTTCCTTTTCCTTTTCCATCTTGATTGCCATAAAATAAAGACTCAAATACAACAGACCATTGTTGGGCCGTTCATCACTTTTTTCTATAACTCCATATAGTATTTTTATTTTTGTGCGTAAAAAAGTTGTAAGCATTGCTAAAACTATTTATCATGATGCAAAATTCAATTATATACCGTAGTACATTTCCATTCGTGCGTTCCCCACTGACATCTTCCTTCTCTATGACTTCCAGAACCAATTTCAGATTTGTTTCTAACTCTAGCGTTTAAACCTCCTAATATCATTGACCTCCTAATATCATTATTTCTTGGTGGATGTATTGGGCAAGTTTAATAATTCTGAATGAGTTTTCATTTTTCTCATGCCATGGATAGTAACTTTGACAACTAAAAGAGCTATTTTTGATTGATTTCAAATTGTTAACTGCATGTATTCACATATTTCATTTTCTTAACAGGTTTTCTCAGCTACAGACAAGGAACTCAACTCGTGGGTTTCAGTTAAGAAAATGAGCATGTATCGGTCTGACCATGAGGAAAGACAAGACATTTCTAAATTCAAAGCCAAGTCCTGCAATTTGAACAAGAAGTATAAGCACCTTCCTTCATTAGTGCCCAAACCGAGGTAAGATTTGAATCTCAAGGATCAAATACGAGAGGCTATAATATGTGTCATCTTACTATCAATGAAAACATGGCAATGCATCAAGAAAGAGTTGGACAGATAGATGGAGATGGAGAGAGAGGGATTGATAGAGAGAGATATTTGAGATAAAGAGAGAGAGTGTATGTGAGTGAGTGCATGTGAGTGACGGAGTGTGTGAGTAGGATACAATTTAATAAAGGGGACTGGGTAGGTGATGGAAGTAGGTGGCTGAGAGGTTAAGATTTTGCGCTAACCATGCCCATGATGAGGGTTTGAGTCCTGCTTTCGGCTTCGTTGATGTCAAATCTGTGAGTTTGGACTTGTACAAGAATACGAGACTATAAACCCATCTTTATCTGTTATCTTTCATATCTTTAACTTGATTCAAAAACTGTTTGGAGTTTGATAAGTTACCATCCTTTCTATTTTTAAAAATCTCTCTACAAGGAGACTCATCACTACTGCTCAGGTGTAAAAGTCAACAGAGCTATGCTATGACAAAGATGATGGAACCTAAATGGATTTTAAACATTTGTGAAATGGGAAGCTTATTGTCATCTCTTGGCCTCTTCTATCCTACACACACACACACACACACATATATATCTTTATTTACTGACCCGGTTTTTCAGCCAATTGCCGTATAAGACAAGATTGTTAGAAGATTTCCCCCAGCAACTTGACCTTGCTATTCGGGAAGTACCGAAAACAAATCATGAGATTCCTTATTCACCATTGGAAAGTTGTTTGTCACAGTACTTTTTACTCCACAATAGAACGACCTTGGGGAAATGGAAAACCCAAGTAAACGGTTGAATTTTGACTTGTTTTTTCAGCAAATTTTTTTTTTGTCTACAACTTTTGTTTATTGCTCAATAATCATGGCTTTAAAAACGGTCACACTATTTGTCAAGGTTCCAGCGGCACCTCTGTATGTTTGATATTCTTTCTTTCCAAATTCATTTCTGAAAGAGAAATGTTGTTATGCCCTTTTTGCTCTTGCAGTCTTTTAGAAAAAAAATTATTATCGAATAACTGAAATGTTTTTCATTGCAGTGCTCCAAAATCATCCAAGAAAAAGGAGAAAAAGAAGAAGAAGAAGTTGGCAGAGAAACAGGAAAATGAAGAGGCTGCTAAGGATGAAACATTGGCTTCAGAATGTGTTGTAAACGAAGAATCTCCCCAAAAATCCCCCAAAATTGAAAAGACAAAGAAAAGAAAGCATTCAGAGAGTGATACAGTAGATCCCTCGACAGACACACCAAAATCCAAAAAGAAACGTACAGATTATGAAAGTCAATCCTTTAAAACTGATAAACCAAAAGTTAAGAAACTTTCGAAGGGAGATAAAAAAGTTGAAAAAGATTCTAAAAAGAAAAATAAGTTGAAAAAGGCAGAAAATCAAGAATTGCCCAAAGAAAAGGGAGTTGAAGAGTCTAAATCCACTACTAAAGAAGAAAATGTAGTTGATAAGGAAGTGACTACTAAAAAAGGTAAAAAGAAAAAGTCGAAACTGAGAATGGATGACGATGTAAATTCTGCCGAAGTGAAACCAGCTAAACCAGTAACAACCGACAAGAGAAAAGCAAAAGACAATCTAAGGAAAGTGATGTCTGCTAACAGATTGAGCTCCTATGGATACGGCCCTGGGGCTCAGAAACACGCTGGCAAGAAAAACAAGAAAAAGAAAATGGTGGCTGCAGATAGTTGAAACCAACTGTGATGAGTTGAGCATGATACTTGTTTTGCACTCAATATTTTGGTGGGTGGACAGACGATTAAACAATATTTACTGACTGACCAGAAGCCTCTATGTTGAGTTCAGTACTGTTGGAATAGAATAGTCTCCCTTGAATCGCCACCATGAGTGTTTGAATCGAAGCCATCCCAGTAAGCCACCCGTTTGCATGGAAAATCGATAAAAAACTCAGAACGATAAGACATAAACAAATAAAGTAAAATGACAGTGACTCATCTAGAAGAAATATTTCCTTGATATTTTGGACACCTTGTCCTGTAGACTAACGCCTGCATCTGAGACTTGCTCTTACTACGCAGCATTTGGGTTTTTATTCATCATAATCCATAATTTCAAGCAAATGATGCCAGTGAAAAAAGCAACAGAAGTAAGTGTAAAAGTAAAAGACTGAATGTCAGAAAAAAAAAGGATGTAGATAACAGGTTTTCTTCAAAGGGAAATCACCCAGGAAAATAAAGGGAAATCACCCAGGAAAATAAATAGCATGGTAGATTCTTAACTTGATTTCTGTGTCCATCACAGAAAGTTTTCGACAGACATTTGTTTAACTCGGCAACCAGAATGCTGTTTACACATTTGTTATTTGTCAATTAGTCCAAGGTGGCAATGAATAAGTGTCTTAACAAGCGTGTTCAGTCACATGACTTGAATTAATTGTTTTATTTTTTACATGTGAAATAGAAAATAAAAGGACTGACTGACTAAATGATTTGAAATGTAAAGATTAGAGAGGGAGTGAAGTGTCTGAAGAATATAAGGAAAAGGGGAGACAGATAAAGTAATATTTCCATTTATTCACATGCAAATTATAAATTATAACGTCCACAGTGTCAAGTGTACCAGACCTGGTACTGGTAGTCTGTACTGTGAATAAACTCCCTCTTCAAAATTAAGAGTAAAATAAGATATATGTAAAAATAAAAAATAAAATGTGAGGTTATAAATGTGCCTCTAATCTAAAGACTACTGTAATGGTATAATAAAGATTATATTATTTGTTGACATATAATTGACTTTTGTCTTTTTATTGATACTACTGACTCAGTTTTGCTATATTAAAGATCAAACCAAATCTTACGTGTGCCTGTATGTAAGGAATTTATTTATATAACCTTTCTCACTCAAGGTGTGTATGGGTGTCTGCTATTAAAAAAAGAATAAGTCATGCAGAGAGCAGAGTAGCCCATTCTGATTTCCTTCGAGTGAATAGGACAAAATGGCAATCAATTAGCCACCCTCTTGCTTGGACCCTGGTCCCTTGCAGATTGCTTCCCCCGACTGTCTGCAAGTACCTATTCCTATACCTGAGTAGAGTTGGGTAAACAAAGGAAAGCATCTTTCTCAAGGATGACCATGGCAATACAATGCCCAAAGCCAGAATCAAACCCGCACCAGTTGCATGGATTCAATTAGAGGAATGCTTTAAAGGCCTTGAATAGTAAAGACAGACTGCTTTTAATGTCTGGTACAACGAACCTGGGAAATTAATTTGATTAGATGAGCAATCAAGCGTTACACCAGTGAGTGTTATGCTTAAAAAATTACCAGTTTTGTGTTAAGTTGGCTTGTCAGTGGCATATGGCAAAAGACATCTTCTCGACAAAGGTGCCATTGTAGAACGGAACAGATCCTTCTCTTGTGGGATGTCAAGCTTCTTAGATTATACGTTTTGGTTCGTAGCTTCGCATTTGTGTGTTTGCGTTACACCAGTGTGTTAAAAATAGTGACAAATGTTTCCGGCTCTGTAATTTCTTTAGCTATGTAACCACTACTTAACAATCATGACCAGTGCAGAAAACACCCTACTGTGGTCATGAAATACCTATTATTTCTATCTAAAACAAAAAGCGTCCAATTTTGATTTTTTGGGGGCAATTTGACAAAAATATTTCACTTCGGTGACATGCCATTTTGTGTATAGTAGCATTTTTTCAAAAACCACACAAATTTAACTTACTTCTATCTTTTAAAATTCAGTTTTGTCTTTAAGACCCATGTTAACTTACAGATTATTATAAACACGACAGCCATGAAATCAGGAGTAGAAATATAATTTTATGCTGTCCTTTTCTCATGACATTTAAAAATGGTATGTTGGTGCTGCTTTTGTCGAGAGTAAGTTTGATTTGACGTCAAAGGTATTTAGTACAGTGATAAATTTGATAAGTTGTTCGTCAGCAAAGTTCCAAATAACGAAGCAATCGTTCAGGTAGCGTTTCCAGTTTTCCAATGAATAATTTTTGAATTCCAGGTTCCATCTCTGTTGGCATTTTCCATTAAGTTGATGTTCCAAGTGGCCTCTAGGGTTGAAAAGTGTTTATTGATTGTTGCTCCAGTAATCAACGGTGAGTTTTGTAGTGATGGTCGTGCAGAGGCTAGTAACATCAAGTGTAACAACAAGTAAGCTATTGGGTTTGGTTATGTCTGGGAGATGTTGTTGGAAATCCTTGTCATCTGTGATAGAACTAGGCACTTCTGTGCCCAGGGGCTTGTGTAGGATATCCACATGGTTGTGTTGGTGATTGATGACCTCCTACAAATAATCTAGGGGAACTAACTCCTTTATGCCCAATACATTTATATATTATGTCACAATTACCAGAGTTATTGCCCTTAGTATTGTTTTTTAAGACGTCTGCTACTGCTAGACAATCCCAACCGTTAACAGACCATACGTTAACTGTTAGCACATTTTGGCACAAATTTATACTTTAAAAATTCATGAATATTACAAAATAAGGGATGTAAAGTTTGTAGACGCAAAAAGGAAGACATTGGATAGAAACCAGTGGCGAAAGTTTGTTTATGATGCATAAGCCTTACACCGAAAGGTACAAAAGGTAAATTGATCAAGAAAGAAAGAAAGAATAAGAAATAAATTAGACTTTGAGTAATGTTTAATGCTTCAAAGTAATGTATAAAAGTAAACGTCTTTGAGTTTGATTTTTGTTTTATGTTGGGTGGGGGGGGGGGGGGGGTTCCGTTCTTAAGTTGGTGTTATATATTATGTACCCTTTTTTTTAAATTCTCTTACGTCTTTCCTCAGGATTCCCACTTTCTAAGTGCGGAGGAATGTATCATGGCAGCAGATTTCCAGAACAGATTTACAAATCCTTGTACGCTTTCTCATGACGGGCATTTTGGATCCAAATTTGTAACTGTAGTTGTTACAGGTGATATCATTTACTATCTTTGCAAATTGAGGATTATTATTATTTTTTATTATTATATTATTTTTAAACAAAAAGGGAGGGTTAAACGTTTGTATAGGCACTAAGTCACTATGGTTACTTTGACATAAATATTAAGTTGTGACCTTTTTGAAATTGTCCAGCTTGCTCATCCATGCCTTTTTTTTTTTTTACATCTTTTGCTGACAAGAATATCAGATTTTTTTGGTTTTTGATATCTTAATTGTTATTATTTTATGGATATTTGAACCGCCTTACACCGAAAGGTACAAAGGGTAAATTGAACAAGAAGGATATTTGAACCTGTGCATTTGAAAATGATTGATCAGAATAGTAATTAAATACCCTCTCCTCAGCTCTGTTGTTTGTTTATATTAACCTTAATGGCGCAAGAGCCTTAAACCGATCCCATAACCAAGGGTAATTAAAATATATTGTTGATTTTGGAGAAAACAAACCGTGAGGGCCAGCACAGACTAGGCGGCTGTCATTGTTAATGTCTTCATACACTAATTTAATCTGATTTAGAAAAGGCCATCCCTTTCATATTTTAATTCAAGCATATTTTGGACACCCAAGCTGCTAGTCAAATATCTGCTGTAACTGTAACCCTAAACCAATGTAAATTTTATTGTAGGAGACAATGACAACCAGATACACTTTGAGGGCTACCAGGTTTCCAATCAGTGCATGGCGCTGGTCAAGGACGATTGTCTAGTGCCGACGAGAGATGTACCACAGCTGGGTTATGTCAAGGAATCCTCCAATGAACAATATGTGCCTGATGTGTTCTATAAGGTAGGCAGCTTAAAAGTTTAACCAGCTTGTCAGCAGAACTGAATTTAAGATAGGGATGTTAATCGTCAAGTAGGCTCATGAATCGGTGCCTTAGGCAGCATTAATACTCTATTCAGATTCAATCTCAAAACATGGCCGTCAATTTAAGTCAAATTTATTCTTCATGTCTTGAATAGATGTTAAAGATGTGCTAGTTGCTATATCTCTTTGTATATTTTCATGTCCTCGGCATAAATGTTAACAAACAGGGTTTGAAGGGGTTTGGTAACTTGCACATGTACTTTGATATTATATATATTTATTTATTTTATTTTTCATATTTGATTACTTTTGATGCTCATTATGGATTTGTCAATTCTGTTAATTTACATGAAAATTTTAATATTATGTGTTTTTAATTTCAGGAGAAGGACAACTACAACAATGAAGTGACACAGCTCGCCCGTCCACTTCCTGTGGAATACCTCCTGGTCACAATCCCAGCAGCCTTTGCCTCAGACTTCCACTACACCTTCAAGTCCAACGAGCAAGCGGACAGCTTTCCAGTCGAAAACAGAGAAAATATCGGACACACTCAGGTAGAGTTAATATTATTTGTGCATTAACCAAACTGACAATCCGCAGGCGTTTTAATGCGGCCAGTATAATATATTTCATTGGCAGCAATCAGTCCAGCATACTGATGCATTACTGCCAGGGGTCCACCCAATGAAAAATATTACCATTGAAAAGCCCTGTCTCATCTAAATCATAATATTTATATGAATAATTGCAAGTGGGACTTTCCATAGAAAAATATAATATTATAACCTTGAGTTAAAGCAATCTTACTGTTGAAGTCTGAAGTATAATTTTAGAATATTCAAACAAGAGGCACACCATGTCAACTCAAAATAAGATTATTCTTTGAATGCAAGCAGTTCACTTGATGATTAAATGTTCAGTGATTTAACCAATAATGATCTGCATTGCAAAGCCCCAGTCATTTATTTTTTTTACCTGCTTCTATGAATATCTGGCCTTCTTTGAATTAAGAAGATGAAAAAGGATGAATGCACCGTTTATTAGGTGAAAAAGATGTAATGCTATTGCTTACCGTTTTTATGCTACGATTTTTGAAAATATCCATTATTAACATGGCCATAATCTACATAAAAACACTGATACAGAAGATGGCAATATTTACAATCATGACTTTGATTAAGAAGAAGATAATGAGAGTGATATCGAATGAGTATATGATCCAGCCCCTGTTGATTTTGAACCTGGTTCTCATAGATATACCGATAGCTTATAGATATAATTTATTTTATTTTTTCCTCCCTTTCTTGAATAAACCTAAAGACAAATATTATAGCCATGCCATCTGGGGGATAAAGGATGTATAGTCTGCACTTGTACAGGGATGCAGTCTATAACCCATCTGGGGGATGAATGATGTAAAGTCTAGTTTTATGGGGATACCGTCTGTAAATCCCGCCTTTATCTTTTCTCTCTATTTTTTATTATTATTTTTTTTCAGGACTTCTCGTCTCTAACCAAATATTTAGAGAAATTTCCTCCCAACAAATTCCTGGAGGCCATGTCTGATTTCCATCTCCTGATATTCCTGGCCACGACTGACATGTTACCGTTGAAAGTAAGTTGTTCTGAGATGGTATAGAATTGAATCGGTCATCATAACATTTTTGACTGAAACTGAAAGTTATTGTTTCGTTATCCAACCGTGTACTACAAAGCAAGGTAGACGCCTGCTCCATGTCCAGTGTCCCAGCGTCTGACAACTCTAACTAAAGTATCTGTATGAAAACAAAGGGGGGGGGGGGTATAAAATTTCTTTATATCAGTAAATCCTTTTGTCATTGATTCACATGTGCCCGCAAACAATGACTTTTGCGAATGGTCTGTGTTCTGTTATGCCCAGGTGGCAGCTCTCAGTTGTCCTATAACTGAATAGTAACCACTTGGGTAACAGCAAAGTGTTTACTGGTAAAATGTATGGACCTCATGGTACATTGTTGTCCAATTTACTGGTAAAGGTATTTGGACACGGTGGGCTCATCACCTGCTCATCCTGCTGGCCCCTGTACTGAACCTCCTCTTTGTCTTTGTTTTTGATGACCATTGTACAAAGTTTTGAGTCACACAGTCATTAAAAGTTGCTCCCCAAATTCTTTGCTTCTTGCACCTCGACTGACATGGCTGGCACCAGTGCCTCATATAGTAACTAAAGTAGTAGTTCTTTTCTGCGTGAATGTAGGGAGGGGAGATCCAACATGTGGGTGTCTCATCCAGGCTCACACTATGTGTATTTTTCTCTGATGAATCTTGCAACATTATTTTGACGATGTCATATTGTAGATGTCCCTCATTCCAATCCTGTACTGAGTGTATTTTTTTTATCTGCACCTGTTCAGAGTTTTTAAGGCTCTACAATGGTGCCACCTTTGACATGATCTTCCATAAATAACTTTATAGAGAAATGAAGAATTTTCTCTTCTGCTCCTGACATATCAGGATGTTCATTTTAGAGACAGAAAAAGTGAAGATGTCAGATGATAGGGAATTTACAAATTTACAAGTTTTTGACATTAATATAAACAATTTGATTTGTAACTTGTCAATTTTCAGGACAAAATTGACATTCTGTTCCAAGCTGTGAAAGCCCATGATGAAAACCTGGCTCGGGAATTCAAAAAGACAGAAGAATGGGCAACTGTGGAAGAAATGATGTCTGCCCAGGGTAATTTCAACTGCTCTTTTTATCTTTTCATCCTCTTCTTTATCTTTTTATCCCTTTCTCTTTTTGTATGATTTTAAAAATATATATTATTTATTGTTTTATGATTCTAGGTACAGTGAGATCCTCATTTTGTTGAATTTTAGAGCAGTAATTAATTATATATTTTAATTCATTGTGTTTTTGTTTGGGGTTTGTTTTGTTTTTGTTTTTTGGGGTTTTTTTGCTGTTGTTGTTGTCTCATAGCCATAATATCATAAATAGTGAATAAAATAGAAATCAGGTAGTAAAGGAAGTGGATAAATCTAGCACCGATGGAAGTGGGCAATATGCAGTAGAGATGAAATGGACAAAGTAAGAACATTTCAAGGGAGAGGAGAGAAAGTTAACATGTTTCAGTGAAAAGTGCATTTGTTTTTGACGAAGTTACGGATTTCTTATGGGATTGGATTTTGTTTGTCAGAGAAATATTTGACTGTAAACAGTAAGAAGGTTAATTCATTTTAACAAATATTGTAAGTTGATATTGTAAGTTGTGAATTTGATTTGAAGTGTAATATGATTTAGGTAGTATAATGACTGTTATATCTGTATTACTTACTATTTGCCTTTTTCCTTCCTTTATCAGTACCTGTTTTACCTATATTATAAACATGTTTTTCCTCCAGAGCCATTACCTGGTGGGTCATCTGATGCAGGAGCTTCCGGTACCAGTGGACTTTCGGCAGTGGGAGGAATGTGGACGTGTGTACACTGCACCTTCATCAACCAGGTGTCGCAGAATGCGTGTGAAATATGTTCTTTGCCCCGGCCTTAGGGAAGAGAGTTATTTATTGTGTTGTAACAGCATAGTGGTAACATTGTCATGATGAATTTAGTCTGTCAGAATGATTGGTATGAAGGGGAGATTGCCTCTGCTGCTATGACTTTATATTGTCATGCAAGAGCATTAAAAATTTGTTTTGAACTTTTGTGTGTGTGTGTGATCGATGAGCGTGTCTGGTGGAGTCTCATTTTGTTCGAGAAACGAACCTGACCTGTTGTACGATTTTCAAGACCATTGTGCTACCTTTGATTATGTCATTGTGCTTGATGGTTTCTGGATCTCTCTTTCTTTTCCCCCCTTCCCTCTCTCCCTCCCCCTGTTTTTTTTTTTTATAATAAAAAAAATAAAATTACAAGTTTTGTATGTCATACAATATAGCATCATTGTGTGAGGCACATCCACATAGTGAGGGCTGTTTGTTGCCCTTTGCCATACCCGAGTCAAAGCAACAGCCTATGAAATGTAGGTATACTGACTCACCAGAAAACATGTATATCATATGCTAGGGTTGTGGTTTGTTTTTTTTGTTCCCAGACAACATTAAATTCTGTAGTGCAAATTGTGAAATTCTAAATAAAATACAAGCTATTGAAAATGATAGACAAGGAATTCTTTTGCTACATTTCAACGCTGGGCTGCATAATCCAAAACTGAAACCTATCTCTTCCTTTGCGTTGGAGAAATTCAAACGTTGGTCATAGTCCTCACTTAACACTGGGCAACTATCATTTGTTCTTGCACTTGAAAAAGTTTTTGGCCAACCAGCACTTTCATTCAGATGAGGTGATGTGAGAAGAAATGTAAGTTTGTATGAGGAGAGAGTATGCAAAAGCTGATGACACACTACGGAAGAAGAAAATTGAATGCTGGAGATGACTATATCAAAATGATCAAATGTGTGGTTTGATGGATGTCTTTAAAAAAAATTAAAGTGTAATTTTGCCCCCAAAATAGTAAAACAGAAGCGGAAAAGGAAAAAGTGAAGTTGCTATACCTCTTCAAGTTCTGAGTCTAAGGGAAACAACTCTAAAGTGGACATGCCTCATATTTTACATGATGCATCGTTTTTAAACAGATTAAAATCTGTTTCAATATATTTTGATTTATCCAAAGTGGAAGCGCCAGTTGTGACTAGGCTTAGTAAGTGTCAATAATTAGAGGTGATTTTTTTTTAAATTCTGAAATGAATTTCTTTATGCACAACAAAAAGGACTTCGTACGGATTTTTTTGAAAAGGACTTCATTGTGTGTTTGCGTGCCTGCCAAGTCGTATGAAAGATTTGTAGTTTCTATTCTATGCATTTGAAAGCAGACCACATTAATATTATGCGTTTTCTCATTGATATTTTTATTTTACTATGAACAATCTTTTTCAAACATTGGACCTTGTATGTGGAACTCTATTCGTGAAAGTTTAAAAGACGCACCCGATGTAAATGTGTTTAAAGCAAGAATTAAATATTTTACTTTTACTAGAACTTGGGATTGTCTATAACAAAATTAGTTGTAAAGTATGTGGGGAATTACCTGGTCATGATGGCATGCTATATCAAAGCTATCTATTGTTATTATCATTATTATTATTATTGTTATTGTTATTTTTTATTCTGTGAATTACGAAATTCCAAAGCTGTTTGGTTTCATAATTTGAATATAAAATCTGAGCAGATGTCTATCATCTGAGTTTGAAAGTAAAAGCCATTCAAGAGGTGGGGTAAAAACAAATTCATTTGCATTCATTTTCTTTCTTAGGGTCAATCTGATACTGATACTCATTATGTTAACAAAGGTACCAACATATAAAAAATCTGGTGGTCTTTCGGATAACATTTCGATACTATTTTTCAATTTAGATGGCGACTACTAGTTTTAATCCTAAACTGTAGTTTTGTTTGGATTTTTTTTTCATTCAAGAATACTTATTTTGATTTGCAAAGTTGGCAGGTTTAATGGATGTCTGTGATTACGCTTTGGAGCAGGGTGAGATTTTGAATATGTGAATGTGTCAACAGCAATGTCATCAATTTTCATATTCTTCTTATGTGTGTGTGTGGATACCTTTTCATTTTATATATCCATGCAAGGGAAGGCCATATCCGCAATATTTATTATATTATAATTCAAAGCTCAGAAGATTTAAAGTTTTAAAGCCACTGTTTCTTTTATTTTGTCTCATATTTTCCTCATTCTTTCCTTCAAATGAAACCAGAAGCTGAAAATGACTGCTGTACATGGCAGATGCAGGCCGAACATATATAGAGAAGGTAGAGGTAGCTAATGGTGAGGTACCATACCATCTTTGTAAAGCAATAATGTGCTTCGCCTTGCAGCAGGCCAAAAACAGACTTGTAACAGAAAAGCTTCCTTTCCGTGTACTAATACTATTAACCAGCACCAAATGACTAATTATAGATATTGGTCAGTGGGTTTTTTGTGTTTTTCCAAGGGCAGTCGTGTATCCTGTTTGTTTGTTTTTTAAAGCTTGGTTTTCGTTCATCCTGTTCTTTCTTTTAGTCCCCCGTCCCCCCCCTTTCCCTACTTTGGACATCAAGGCAAACAAGTTATTGTTACAGATGTGTTGGAAAGGTGGTGAACAATTTGTAATGTATCTCCTTTTGTCTTGCAATATTAGCGGTGATGAGTTGTGGCTATCAATGTTACAATTTTAGCTATTGTCAGTTCTATACTGCACAATTTGTTGGTTTGTTTTGGGGTTGGTTTGTTTTTTTGTGTGAGGGTGGGGGGATGGGTTGTTTGTTTATTATTATTACCACTTTTATCATTATTATTATTATTATTATTATGATTATTATTAACATTATTATTGTTATTATTCATATTAAGATTCCTCCATTTATTTTCGTTGTATGATCTGTTTCATTGATGATGAATTTTTAAAATATTAATTTATTTGAATATTTATTACAGACTTAATTCGGTTTCTTGACATTGTCTCTTTTGCATCTCACTTCCCACTTGAGGTTTCCACAAGAAGTTTTGTAAATTACATTCAATAAATCATAGACTTTGAATAATGAAATGACTTGACGTTTTTTTATGATTGTCAGTGGTCAGTGTATTACTTCTTCTTTTTCTTCTTCTTCTCCTTTTTCTTCTTCTGTTTTTCTGTGTTTTTTTCTCTTTGTGGTTTCTTCATTTCTATTACACATAGCAATGGAGGGGCGCAGCCTTGTGCATAGCCTCGACTCAAATGGAACAGTCTTGTGGTTGCAAAAATAACATCCTTCCCACGATGTGATTTGCTTCCCCTATCTAGAACCAACAATAAAACAACGCCACTTTTGTTAATTACTAATAGTTTGTTCCTGGAAACTAAGATTCTACGTTATCAGTTTAACCCTAACAGTCTACCTAACAGTAACCACTGAGGTCAAAGTGCATTGTACATTACAATTACACTCACTGCTCTATTTGGTACACAGTGGGATCACAGTCCCCACTCTTTGAGGGGTGAACATCTATAATTATCTACTGTCTAAGCTGCTTTCCCGGGTCTACTTTTAAGCGCTTAAAGCACGGTAATAAATCATTTAAAAAAAATTAATTCTCTTTATTAATCCCAGCGGGAAATTTGCCTTTATTTCGAATTACCCTGATGTTAGGCGAAGTACAACGTGGATGGGCACTATATAAATGCTATTCATTAAAATGGGAATTAAATATAGATGAGATTGCAAAGAAAGCCTGCTAACAACGATGGTTTTTTTTCGCAAGGCGCCTAAAATCGTTCAATCTTCAAACAGAACACACGGCTCTGAGTCTGAGACTACATGTGTGATTTACGTTTTCTGTGTTTGGTGGCTGGCGAAATATATTCCCAAAACATTTTTAATTTTTTTTCATTTTTACGTGTTTCACCCTTGAAGCTATGCCTATTGGTAGATTATCCACAGGTTTTGGGAAACCATAATAATAATAATAATAATAATAATAATAATAATAATAATAATAATGATAATAATAATAATAATAATAATAATAATAATAATAATAATAGGTAGAATATCCTCAAGAAGCGATTAACCATAACTCGGTACGTAAATGAACATTTTGAATGGACGCATGATATTTAAAATCATTTGCATCATCATCGCATACGAGGCACGAGGTGATAACTGAAGCGTTGTGAGGCCGAAGTTGATGAGAATTAGAACATGGGGATGAATACGACATTACCATGGGGCCCATTTTTATTTTCTGCGGGAGGGAAGAAAGGGGATGGGGGTGTGACTATCGTGTGAGTCACATTATAAAGCAGAGAACATTTTTATTTCATAGCTTAGAGTTATCCGCCCATCTCATCACGGAAGGCAGTACAGACAGTATAGAGTTTGTTCGAAGTTCATTCAACGAAACATGGCGACTCCCATCTTGTGCAGATGCCTCGGAATATAGATGTTCGTCGTTGTTACTATTGGATAGAAAATGACAAGAATGTGTTGTAAAATGTTGCCATCAGAGACTTGATATTTTGTGTTAATCGTTGTCATTAAAATCAACTGAATATGGTAAGTCTTACGAAATGTGTTTCGCAAAACATGCGAATAGACATGCTAATTATTATTATTGTTGATTGGAAATTATGACTGAGGACCGAGGAGTGAGTGACTGAGATGATGATGGCAATGGTTTTAATTTTTTTAATCATGAACATGAATGATCATGAACATGACATTATACTGAAGATTTTTGTTATTAGTCCCAGAGACTGACTGAAGTTGTTTTTATTCTCTGTGTTCACCTGTGAATGTGAATGAATGAACATGATTGGAAATAAGGTTGGAGTTCATCTTCTTCACTTCTTGTTCTTGCGGTGATGATAGTGATAGGTAATTATTATACATGCAATACAGATTGAAGCCTTCTTTTATATTTTAATTCAGAGAGGAGATGATTTCATAATGATGACAATACCCAATTGTTGTAGACAGATCCCATTTTCTTGTGGGAAGCAAGGGTAACGATTGATAGATCTGATGATGATTCAAAATGATTGTCTCTAACTAGACCGGTCTAGTAACAATGCAGACAAAAGTCACTTTACATTGTTATTAGTATTAGCTACTATTTTACTAGACCTATAAACTTTTCTCTTTTATTTTTATGATCACTTTGTTCATATTTTCCTTTCATATATTACGTACAATAAAACATTATTTTCAGGCATCACCACAAGAGTCATTGAAAGCCTTGGAGGGCTTGTTAAGTGAATTTTTTGCATCTTCAACAAACAATGTTAGAAAAAGGGAAATAGGTAAGTTTAAAAGTCTTTGAATTATGGGGGAAATTATTTATTTTGTTTCCCTGAGACAGTGACTAGATGTTCTTTGGTGTCATGGAACAGTGCCATAGATAAGAAGGAGAGGACTTGATGCAGAAAAAGGAAGTTATAATAGAGGCGTGTATGGAGGAAATTTGACTATTCACTTGAGTTAAGGAACTCGATTAGTAAGGAATTGTTTGAAAGCAATGTCTAATGCTAGGCTGGAAAATCACCTATTAAATTCAACTTCCATCTGAACTTTAATGAGTACTAGTTTTCATTTTTATTATTGAAAATTATTGTTATCCGTTTTAATTGTAAGGTAGTGTTTTATCGCATAGAAATGCAAACGTTTTGAAATGGATTTCAACAGTAATTTAAATTTAACAGATTTTTTTTTGGTCATGGGTATATTGCATTTATCGGTAAATGTATATTTTAGCTCTATTTATTATTTTTATCGTAATCGTTCATTAATCGTTCGTGTTACTATGTTTGTATGTTATTTTACTCATCATAATTTCA